>WBNM01002704.1:0-67998 GCA_013399055.1 Ramphastos sulfuratus
TGGCTCTCCTGGCCACCTGGGAAATGTCACCATCTAGGCCAAGAGCTCTGCAAGAAAAGCCTTTGAACAGCCACAAGAAGTCCAGAAAGTAATGAAATCAGCTCCATTAAGTATAGGAAAACAGCAATACTGAAAGATAAAATTTAACATGAACAACTTTCATGACTTACAAACTTAAAGTCTTCTTTCTGAAAAAAAAAAACAAACTTTTCCCTTGAGGCCACTAGTTATTTGGGAAGAGTTCTTTTTCTGGTATAGATGGAATTAGAATAGTCAAAACAGGGTGTGGGTCTTGACTCTGCTCCTTGCATGACTCCTTTGTCATCTTCAGTGCTTTCAGTTACCATCCCTGTGTAAGGACAGCTCCTCCTTGCCCCCTAAGTACTTCTGTTTCTTTCCAGTACATTCCTAGTCTTATAAAAAGGTTTGATATGGGCAAGAGCAATTCAACAAATCTAAACTGTGCTTTGGTGAGAAATGTGGAATAACAATAAATATCCTCTTGCCTTCCAGCAAGGCTCACAATGCTTCCACTTGCCCTCAACTTGTTTAGGATCCTTCTTACAAACTTGGAGGCTACATCAAATGATCTGAAGGTTTTCACAGAATCCTAATTCCTTTATGGAAAAATAAAAACTCACCCTGTGCTGGTTTGAGGCTAATTGGAATATTTTAATGAGGGAAATTAGATTATTAGCTGTGAAAGGAAAATAATGGTGATGTCTATATTACCCATTCGTTCTGCTGGGACGTATGAAAACAAAGATACAAAGATAAGTCACTCTGCCTGGCTGTCACTGTATTAACTCTTTTGCCTGAACCTGCGTATTCTCAACTGATCATTCTGCTTCTAATACCCCTTGCTGACCTTTGCCAGCCCACTCTGCAGGTAAGGGACATCCTGAGATAAGGGAAAGGGTGGAAGGAAGGAGAGAGGTTGGTTAGTAGCCCTTCCTGGGCAGTTTGCTGCTGGGCGGGGGTTGGTATCTGTCTATTACTATTTACTTACATATTACTGTATATAGTTGTAAATATATCTGTGTATATATGCTTGTAAACTGTGCAAAGCTATAAATACAGCTTCATTCCTTAAGTTTCAGCTGGCTGAGTTTAGTCTGGGTCATTTCCTAAAGGGGGGGTGGAGGTAACACCCAAACAACTACAACCCTCAGTATTCTACATATTAAATTGATGTTATGAAAACTTGAGAATTCTGACAGAAACTAATATAAACAGTAGTTTAAAAACCAGTTACATGACTGACATAACAGGACCATTTAAAAAAAACATGTATTGGTTTTGAATACCTCTACAGCNCAGAAAAGCTACTAAAGCAGCCTGATCCTTCAGACTGAACTATACTATATTAGCCAAGCTAACTCCCATATTCAGTAACAGCAGAAAAGCCACAAAAGCTGGCAGTGCCTACAACTCACAAGCTGTAAGTGGTATTGGAAGGTAAGACTGGGGATGGGAAGAATTACTGGGTTGCAGTAATTCTTGCCTGCATCTGGTATGCCACACTTCTTGACATTTTGCTACTTGAATTTTGGGAAGGATTGTGGAAAGTGGATGCTTTAAATTGAATGATACTTTGATACTGCTGTCTCAGGGCTACTTTCTTGTCACTGGAATTACTTACACTACAAAGCCTGCAAATCTTTCTCTCTTCCTTGTGTTCCTTTCTCTTTGGTTCCCCACCTTTCTCTACAACCACTGTGAGGCACAGTAACAACCATCCAAAAAAAGTGAAACAGGAAAGCACCATGCAGAGATACTGGGGATAAGGAGAAGATGGTCCAAAGTGCCTACAAATCCAGTGACAGCCCCAAGTAGGGAAGTTAAAAAGATGTGGAACTGAAGGTGACAACTGGCACTGGTATGATAATATCAAGAATGAATTCTGCTTTGAAAAGTGGTTTTGGTAGAGAAACACTTTTCCCTCTCCTCAAAAAAAGAACAAGTGTTTGGGCCTTCAGAGAGCACACTCTTTCAAAATATCATTTCAATCAACATCCATGTTGTCATATTATTAGCACAGGGACAGATAAAACAGTCTGTGACACTGTATCTTCACAGTTAACTGGAAAAAATAGATTGTTTTAAGAGAGAAGCTTCAAAATCACCTTGACCAGACTGAGTCTGATTCTCTGAATCCTTGGTAAGAAAAGAAGAATAGATACATAAAGAAGTCCTGCAGTACTTCAAATAAGGAATGCATTTAAATGGACCCAACTTCTTGCCCACTCAGCAGATGGATAAGCATTTTTTATTCTTTCTGTTAAGAGAAACAGTGGAGAGGATGTACTCCATTCTACCTCCCTTTTCCACACCTAAGGCACTAACTGAATTGAGGATATTTTGTGATAAGTGATGAAATCTCTCAAAACAGTAAAGCAGAGGTTGCATTGTTAATTTAGCAAGACACAGCAGTAGATTTTGCAAGCTGTGTTGTAACTAAGTCCCACAGAATGCAGATAAAACACATTGTCTTACAACTTTCAGAACATTTACACAACATTTCAGAACTACAGGCATCTACATTTTTGCTTCCAAGTCCGCTGCAGGAGCTCCACACTCTTTTTAGAGGTGATTATCACCAATCTAAAGAAAGGCAGGGCAGAGTAAAAATGTGTTTCAGATCTGTATCAATCCACCTCCATTTAATGAAAACTCTGAGAATGGACCACGAAGCAGTGTCATTGTTTATTTGAATAACAAAGGTTATATTAAGATGAAACTTCAAGTAACAGGAGAGAGTTTAATTTAGCAACCTGAGGTGAATGGGTGCAAAAGAACAGATTAAGAAAAAAAATNCTTCAATCTGTCTTGAAGATTACATATGTGCTCTAAAACATCCATGTTTTGAAAACAGAATCATAGAATGGTAAGGTTGGAAGGGACCTCAAGGATCATCTAGTTCCAACCCCCTGCCATAGGCAGGGACACTTCCCACTAGTACAGGTCACTCAAGGCCTCCTTCAACCTGGCCTTCAACACCTCCAGGGAGGGAGCAGCCACAACCTCCCTGGGCAACCTGTGCCAGTGTCTCACCACCCTCACTGTAAAGAACTTCCTCCTAACACTCAGTCTAAATCTTCCCTCTGCCAGTTNAGGCACAGTAACAACCATCCAAAAAAAGTGAAACAGGAAAGCACCATGCAGAGATACTGGGGATAAGGAGAAGATGGTCCAAAGTGCCTACAAATCCAGTGACAGCCCCAAGTAGGGAAGTTAAAAAGATGTGGAACTGAAGGTGACAACTGGCACTGGTATGATAATATCAAGAATGAATTCTGCTTTGAAAAGTGGTTTTAGCAGAGAAACACTTTTCCCTCTCCTCAAAAAAAGAACAAGTGTTTGGGCCTTCAGAGAGCACACTCTTTCAAAATATCATTTCAATCAACATCCATGTTGTCATATTATTAGCACAGGGACAGATAAAACAGTCTGTGACACTGTATCTTCACAGTTAACTGGAAAAAATAGATTGTTTTAAGAGAGAAGCTTCAAAATCACCTTGACCAGACTGAGTCTGATTCTCTGAATCCTTGGTAAGAAAAGAAGAATAGATACATAAAGAAGTCCTGCAGTACTTCAAATAAGGAATGCATTTAAATGGACCCAACTTCTTGCCCACTCAGCAGATGGATAAGCATTTTTTATTCTTTCTGTTAAGAGAAACAGTGGAGAGGATGTACTCCATTCTACCTCCCTTTTCCACACCTAAGGCACTAACTGAATTGAGGATATTTTGTGATAAGTGATGAAATCTCTCAAAACAGTAAAGCAGAGGTTGCATTGTTAATTTAGCAAGACACAGCAGTAGATTTTGCAAGCTGTGTTGGAACTAAGTCCCACAGAATGCAGATAAAACACATTGTCTTACAACTTTCAGAACATTTACACAACATTTCAGAACTACAGGCATCTACATTTTTGCTTCCAAGTCCGCTGCAGGAGCTCCACACTCTTTTTAGAGGTGATTATCACCAATCTAAAGAAAGGCAGGGCAGAGTAAAAATGTGTTTCAGATCTGTATCAATCCACCTCCATTTAATGAAAACTCTGAGAATGGACCACGAAGCAGTGTCATTGTTTATTTGAATAACAAAGGTTATATTAAGATGAAACTTCAAGTAACAGGAGAGAGTTTAATTTAGCAACCTGAGGTGAATGGGTGCAAAAGAACAGATTAAGAAAAAAAAAATGTAGAAGCTGATGATATTTTGAGGCTTATAATAGTTTCTACAAACTCTGTGCTTGCTGTTGAAAGATCAGCACTGTCTAACTTTTTCTTGGGGCCTAAGTCAATAGTGCAGAACACATTAAATTAATCTGCTCTTTTAGTAACATTTTCCACAATCAGCCAGCTGTCCAAGCACAGCAGTGCATCTGAAAGTTAACAGACAGCCACTATTGTGAAATCCTTTGTAAAAACTGGCTCTGTGCACAAGCTGAATAGCAAAATGCTGTACGTATAATGGCAATTATCCACTTGGAACAAGAAATATGTCCTGCAGGGCATATGAATCACTTTAAGAAAATAAGCATGCTGGATATCAAGATTGCCATGAGCTCTGTGCTTTTTCCTCCCTCTCCCATCAAGATTTTTATCTGAAGTTGTGGTTTTCATCAGCAAAAAGGACAGTTGGAGCACTTTTTGATGAACTGCATTTAGCTGTTTCAGCCCCAGATAAATTAAGAGCAGACGAATATCAGATTGACCTCTCTAGTAAAAATAGTTTTCAGTATTAAATGTCTATTTCTGAGTTCTCCATGAAGATTTGCCAATAGGTGTGCCTGTCTCTCATCAAACAGGACAAGCATCCAGTTGTCAAAGGCACACAAAAGGCAGCTCTGCACATTGGAATATAAATTCCCAGGTTTTGAGAGTAAACTCTGTTGAGGGTATCCTAAGAGAAAACCAAATCAGTTCCTTCGCAAAAGTTCAAAGAAAACATTAAATAACAAGAATGTAGTTGAGGTTAAGTAATTAATTTCTACCTGTCACTACCTACCTATAAACCAGGCTTTACAGGGGTTTAGGAGTCTAACAGTTTAAATGCCCACTCATTAGCCCCAGTATGAACCTGTAGGTAATATAAAGAGACTTGGAGCAGAGTTTCATGATCACAGGTTATGCAGTTATCAGTATAGTTGTGTCTGCATCCCTCTGGGGCAAACCACAATCTTTTTGATGCATATGAACATTTACTGGCAAGGCTGAACTAGAATTCACATCCTGGACTACAAAAGAAGTTCTTTACTCAATCCAGTATATTCCCCAATACAGACCCACAAACATCTCTGCTGCCACAACTGAAGGGATGTTGCATCACTCAGAGGAGAACCAAGCTGCCAGACCTGGGGACAGAGTCCTGAATTTTGTGTCTGGGCTGTTACTGAGCTCTGGTGTTAGGATAAACCTGTACTCTGCCTAAGACCACAACCTACACCTGTACAAAATTTATTTTAATTGTCAAAAAGACAAGCCAGCCTGCTGTGATGGGGCTCCACAGTGCTACAGCTACAATGCTTCTACTAAATAAACTGTTAAGTACTCTTTTTCTACTCTAAAACCCGATCTAACTTCATCTGCTGCTCTATAGTCATTAGATTTGATGCAGCTAAGAGTAGGAATAAACTCAGGCATATCCAAAACCATATGCTAAACATAAGGAACGATGTTTTGCTTCAAAAGTGAACTTTAACACAAGAGCCAGCTAAGAATGCAGTTCAAAATCAGTTCAAGCTAATCTAGGCTGATGCTGAGGCAATCTTGCCTCCTTCCTGCTCTCCTGCTTTACTTACATTTTTCTAAGCCTTGCTGAGCTGTTTCAGAGTGCCATCTTAGGAGAAAGTATTTACTTCTGCTAGACTAGTTTCCTCCTCTGCTTAGTGTCCTGAAGTGAGTTATTAACAGGTCAGATGAAAGAGAGAGCCAGCAAAAGCATGGCATATAGGACCATACCTGTGCTCTCTTAGACTGGTTCATTCTATACCAGAACTAGTGTGGCCAGCAGGAGTAGGGAAATTATCTTCCCTCTGTATTGCATTTCATATACTGCGTTCAGTTTAGGGCCCCTCCATAAAATAGACAATAAGGTGCTAGAGCAGTCCACAGAAGGGCAACAAAGCTGGTGAAAGGTCTAGTGCACAAGTAGCAGGTGAGGGAATTGAGGTTGTTTAGCCTGGAGAAAAGGAGGCTCAGAGGATGCTTGCATTGCTCTCTACAACTACCTGAAAGGAGACTGTAGCAGACTGGGGGTCGATCTCTTCTCCCAAATAACTAGCATTAGGCAAAGAGAAAATGGCCTCAAGTTGTGCAAAGGGAGGTTTAGATTGGATATTAGGAAATACTTTGCCAAAAGGGATGCCAAACGTGAGAACTGGCAGCCCAAGAAGGTGATGGAGTCATTATACATGGAGGTATTTAAAAGATGTGCTGCTGATGTGGTATAGCTTAGTGGTGGATTTGTCAGTGTTAGGTT
Source organism: Ramphastos sulfuratus (assembly GCA_013399055.1). Taxonomy (NCBI): domain Eukaryota; kingdom Metazoa; phylum Chordata; class Aves; order Piciformes; family Ramphastidae; genus Ramphastos; species Ramphastos sulfuratus. The sequence goes on from WBNM01002704.1 coordinate 6,495, forward strand.
GGTGGTTAGACTTGATCTTAAATGTCTTTGCCAACCTAAGTGATTCTATCCTACAGTCTTAATGAGCACACAAGTGAACAACCATCAAAAGTGGGACAGGACCTATCCAGTGTGACTGATTAGTTCTTGAACTAGTAGTGCTAGAGATAGAAGAGAAGTGTTACATGACGCAAAGTACAGATGAGAGAAGTTTCTAAAAGCTTTCTGAAAGAAGTTTCACAATACTACTTCTCCTGAGGACTGCAATACTAAATATCATTAACTATAATATTTTTTTAAGACCCTGTCTTAGACAACATCATTGAAATTTCTCTACTATCCAGAAATCTGAGCTTTGCTCAAGCTCTATATTGCAGATAAAGTCTTTCTCTGAGTTTTGTCACATACACACAGAATTCAAGACTTGTGGGGAAAAAAAAATCTTACCATCTAGATGTCTGAAACTACAGCTATCTTTAATTATTTATTTACTTTTAAAACTCCTATTATTCTTAGAAGACCTAAACAAGAACTTCTTCTCATAAAGAGATTACTATCATATTCAACTATGACTCTAAGCTAATTCCTACTAGCAGATTAATTATCCTCTCAAACAGACGAGGAATATAAATGAGAAATCTTTCCTGAAAATGTCTCACAAATAAATAAAAAAATTATATTGAATCCTTCCAGGGTAAAAATTGGATGAAACAGAACCTCTATTACTCAGTAAAGAGCTTTTAAATAGAGTAGTTAGCAAAGTTTTGTTGCAAAATTTGTTCCCCTTGATTGCAGGAAAATGACAATAGAGAAGAAAAAAACCTCAACCAACCAAAACCAAACAAACGAAATAATAACCCCAACAAAACCCCCAAACAAAACACAAACCAAATCAAACAAACAAAGCACTAGACTGTGTCTGTAGCTTTTTTAAAAGTAATGGCAGTAAGATACAACTCAAGTAATAAAAAACTTACCTGGGGAACAAAGTAGTCATAGCTATTCTAATTAATCTCTATCAAACTGCCAAGGTAACTATTAATATGTGCAGGATTCATTTTAATATATGATCCACAAAGCTATTTATGACATTACATTGTAAAATGCAACTATTATTGTTTTCCATTTCCAATCTCACATTCAGTAAAGCCACAAAATATTTCTTTCCTTATGATCCGCTGACTGGCAGCTTTCACTGTGACACCAACTAAAACACATCTCCCCCAGCTCAATTTTACAACATTTCAGTATGTCTCTACCTCAGAATCTTTGAGTCTCACATAATTAGAAGGGAAAACTCCTGATTTATCACCCAGTGTTCCTGTCCACCAGTCACCATCTTTCTTCGTCACAAGAATCATATCACCTTGTTGAAAAGTTAGGTCTCCTTGTTCAGAACTCTCATAAGTGTACATAGCAACATACTCTGTAAGAGGGAAATAAATTCAGAACATGGGAGAACACTTGATAAAACTCTTAATAAAACCTAACAAAACCTAACACATTGTACTCTATCCATAGGCTAAGTAGAAAAATTTATTGATTACCATTCATAGAAATTTCTGTATTAAATGCATAAAATTCTACTACAGAAACTAAATACAACCAAAAGGCTGTTTTGGGAGCCTTTCTTGGTAAAACAATTTGCTAGTACAATTAAAGCATACATAAATTATTAATTTATATCAGAAACTACTCTGAACATATGTTTCTCAATGGTTTCTGGTTTGTTATGATGACTGGAATCCTCACTCTTGGGGATGGAAAGTCTCAGTATCTGAATATAAGAGCATTCATTTTACATATGCTCTTTGGCTCTTGTACACAATGAATTCTTTCATCACTTGAAGCTTCGCATGAAGGGCACACATCTCGCTGCATCTTATGCAACAGATGGCTGGGAAATGCTAAGACAAAGCCTGAATGTGCTCTGTTTTGTGAAAACAGCCAACTACTTAGTATTCAAGTGCAAAAGCACTAAAGTAGACTGATGTTGACCAATACAATGCATAATTCAATCACAGAACTACATGAAACGTTTTTACCTATGTGACTACAGAGAAGAATTTCAGACAATTCAGTAATATTTGCTATACAACTTGATGCATTCTTATTTAATTGAGCATTATCACACTTTACATGAGCACAAAACAGATTTCTGAAGATTATATCCTGTGCTTCCAGGACCAGCTCTGGGCCTAAAAGCAGTTCATAATGTTTCAGGAAGACTTCCATGCAGATGTAACAAAAACATTCAAGTATTCCACTGCAGCTGGCAATTCCTCTATTTGCTTGAACACTAAATCTGATGAAAAAGCTTAGCTTGGTGAAGTTCAGCAGGAATTCAGATTGCAATTACTATCCTTAATGAAAGCTAAGACATAGTTTGTCCCACAAGTGCAGCTGAAGAACACATATCTGCACATGCACATAAACACACACATATTGTAATGTATGATACACACATGGAATTTTTCTTAAATACTTCAAATGTAACAGAAGATGTTAACTCCATGTTTTATTATTTCTTAAAAATAAAGCTTTTGGGGAAGGTTTCATTAAAAATTTGTGTTGCTTTGTGTTTGTATGTACAAACATACAACCTGAGAGATCCTGTACTTCACAAATAAAGGCTTAGCATTTCTACAACTGCTTTTCCTCAAATACATCATAGGCAAGACTAGTTGTATTTTGAAATAACTGATTAGCTGACTTCCCTGTTACAAGGATCTTTACTATTCTCTCCTTTTAATGTCTGTAGTGCTCTTGCTAAGGGCAAATTATATAGATTGGTAACCAAACTGACTCTTTCACTTAAAACTGTATGTAGAATTGTACTTACAGAATTTATGGTGTGCTGTAGGGATTACATCCAAATATTAATTTGTAATCTACATCTGGATTCATTGATTTACTCTGTGATTTAAATTAACCTAGCTGACTCTGCACTGAAGCAGATTAAGTGTGCCCACGCAGTGTCTAACACAGATCATGTGGTGGAGACATTAACCTCCAGCTGAAAGGTGCTGGATTGTAAGTCTTTTAAACCCCTTCAGTGATCTGACAGTCATCTGTCTGTGCCTCAGGCTACAACTTTAAAAAAAGAGTGGTAGCCTTGACCATAAGGACCACAACTTTCTATAACTAGTTGTAATGTCTTTAATTGAGAGTTTTAGTCAAACATTGGCAATTAGCCTTGGGTGAAATCGAGACACTTCTTAATAATTCTTGGCATCATGTAATACACATATAGATGCGTTTATCTGGCCCTCTGCAAAAAACTATTTCAGATTGGGAATTGTTACCCAGATATTTATAGAGGAAACAGTACAAACTATAGAAAGTACTTTAATGGCCTGTGAAATTATTTCTTCTACATACACAGTATCTACGAATTCTTATTATAATAATTTTAAATCATTCCAGAAGCAAATTGATTTGCACTTCAATTTTAAAAGGTTCAATCTTAAAACACTAAGATCTTATTCTAAGCTTGTTTCTGGTAATAAGTAGACTTACTCTGTTTAAATACTCAGTAAAATACTATTCATGCCATTCAATTTGAAATGCTTAGCTTACCTTCACCTGACGTAGTTGCTTTGGCTGCTGGTGATGCTACCCTTTTTAGACTAGCAGGACTTTCTGAGGAACCAGAATCCATGCTTTAGAAGAAAATAATAGTTATTTAGGAAATTAAATTTCTTGAGGAAAAAAATACTATTATATATAAAAATAAAAGATAAAAACAATTTTTTAAAACCTGAAAATGCACCCATAACCAATTTTCTGAATTTTAAGAGAGACAGTAAATGTATAAATTAAAGCTTCTAAGTACAACAGCTAGACATGATTACATTTATGTAATTGCCTTAAATACACAAGTTTCTGTATCTCCTCTTTTCCCTCAGGAGAAAGACAAAAAATATTTAAAATCATTCTTATTTGCACTACTAATGTTAATGTTACCTTCACACTACAAAGAATCATAGAATGGTAAGGTTGGAAGGGACCTCAAGGATCATCTAGTTCCAACCCCCTGCCACAGGTAGGGACATCTCCCACTAGTACAGGGCACTCAAGGCCTTGTCCAACCTGGCCTTGAACACATCCAGGGAGGGAGCAGCCACAACCTCCCTGGGCAAAGAAACAGATTTTGATTTGTTTCAGCTATAAAATAAATTATAATGATTAAATTTTGTGGTACACTTTTTTGCTTTAGGGAAAGAGAAGCTGTGACTTAGCTATAATTTTATGAACTATACTCTCATTTTTTTTAGTTACAAGTCAAATGAAACTAAGATCATTTAGTTTTAGATGTGTGACTCAATGACAACAGAGAGCAGTTTTCTTATACCTCAAGAAAATTACAGAATCATAGAATCATAGAATAGTAAGGGTGGAAGGGACCTCAAGGATCATCTAGTTCCAACCCCCTGCCATAGGCAGGGACATCTCCCACTAGTACAGGTCACTCAAGGCATTGTCCAACCTTTCCAGAGTAGAAAGGTAAAACCCTCCAGAATAAGGTCAAAACAAAATAATAATTAAAAAACAAAATTAACACAAAAAAACCCAAACCTCCAACATTTTTACAGAGCAGTTTCTAAATTTTAAAATTCAAGTGTGCAACACTCTATATTTAACTACTATACAATAGCAGTAAACTATGGTAAAAATAAATAAAATACCTTGTTGACTTCCTAATGGGGCCTGAAATAAGCTTCACATATGATTTAGGAAACCATCCCTTTTGTCCTTGAACTTCTCCAAACCACCACATATCTTGCTGCTCCAGAACTGTGATGATGTCGTTCTTGTTGAAATTAAGGTGGTTGTCTTTTTTTGCTCTCCAAGGATACAAAGCCTGTGCTTGAAGACCCTCCACTTTTTCACCCTAATGCAATTAGGAAAAAAAAAAAAAAGGAAAGCTGCTTAAAGAATTTTACTCTTATGTTAATTCTGTAACAACAAAACACACAGTTATGCTAATTCTGTATCAACAGAACACACAGACTCTGCCTCAACACTATAAAACAAAAAGTAAGTTAAACCTATAAAGTAGAACCAGAAACAATGTAATAAACCTTCAAGAAGGTAATGTAAACTTTATGGAAAATGATGCCTTGCTGCACTGTACATACCAACTTCTTTTTTCTCCAGGACACTAAGATATGCATCATTTTTCATAACACATTAGCCTAAAAGAACAGTATGTTGTTTAGCTGAGGAAAAGAAAATGCCAGAACAGATGGACAGAACTCATTTGATGTGAAGCTCTGCCACAGCTATTCCACTTAACTGCATAATCCACTTTGGAGTGAAGGTTATGATCATGTGATTCAGGAAAGCTCCAAGGAAGTGACCCAAAACTGGCATCCTGTCAAAAAGTTTGGACTAGAGCATTAAAGTCTAACAAAGCCAGCAAGAATAGCAGAACAAAAACTGCTTCGTATTGAACTCTGCCAGGAATTTTGCAAACATATAGAATCATAGAATGGTAAGGTTGGAAGGAGACCTCAAGGATCATCTAGTTCCAACCCCCACCATAGGCAGGGACACCTCCCACTAGTACAGGTCACTCAAGGCCTCGTCCACCCTGGCCTTCAACCCCTCCAGGGAGGGAGCAGCCACAACTTCCCTGGGCAACCTGTTCCAGTGCCTCACCACCCTCCCTGGAAAGAACTTCCTCCTAACATCCAGTCTAAATCTCCCCTCTGCCAGTTTAAACCCATTGCCCCTTGTCCTGTCATTACAAGATCTTGTAAATAGTCCCTCCCCAGCCTTCCTGTAGGCCCCCTTCAGATAGTGGAAGGCTACTCTAAGGTCTCCTCGAAGCCTTCTCTTCTCCAGGCTGAAGAGCCCCAGCTCTCAGTCTGCTCCTGTTCATCACTCAACACTGAAACAGCTCACCTATCTCAGGGTCCATACACGATCAGTGTTCCTCCTTTGCTTTCCAAACATTTGTGCTCAGTCAGAACAGTTTTAATGAATATAGGTGCTCACCTGACCCAAGACAGGAGAGGGAGATGAACCTGTCACAGTGGCAGGAGTGAAGGCTGATCGCTGCCGCAGCTGTCCTGCACTGGGAACAGTCAAAGATGGCTGAGCTGCCCACGCATCCCAGTTATCAGTCTCTGGTTTCTCACTAGTGTTTGCTGGCCATCTGGGGTTGGGGGAGGAGGAAGAAAAAAAAAAAAAGATGCCATTTCTATTCTTTTAAACACTCCTGCAGGAAGATTGTGCAAAAAAAAATTTCCACATTCCAGGTTAATTCATTATTTTATTGAATATTCTATGAGCATCGTAACTCTCAGGTGGAAGTAGTGCAATTAAACATAGGTTAAATTAATTTATGTTAGAAAGGTAGTCTCTAAAAACACTTGCTTGGTTTTGCTACTTAAGGCCAGCTGTTCCTGTAATTTATTTTCATTTCTTACTGGTGCCCCACTGTAACACAAGTTCAAGTAGTGCAGTCTTCGTTACACACAGTGGAAAGGGGTAACTTAAAATAAATCATCATTCTCTTCAAAATTCTTCAAAATCTTTACACCTGCACATCACTGACCTCTCACATCCCCTTCCATTATATAGAGTTCCACTGCTTCACATTCAAAACCTTATTTTCTTTTGCTTAAAATTATTTCCTAATGACATCTTTTCAATGTGTTTTACACAACTTCATCCTTTTTACATTATCTCATTTTAAAATGCCCACTAAATCTCATAGCCACACCTCTGCCTCCAAATACCCACTTAAATGAACAAAATCCTCTACACTTTACAAGTGTAAACAAAGCACCTCTCTCAATCCTTCTCGTGTTGCTTGTGCTATTTGTTGGAATAAGCAGTTGTTGTCCACCTAGATTGTAACAGTGTCCAAAGGCTATATAAGTAGCCCTAATCCTTCTATCGTATCAAGGACAGTATTATTAGTGTTAATTGGGATTCTCTTTCAGCATTGAAGCTGAACATTATATTTTATGAGGAGCACTAAAGGATGCATTATCCACCTAGGGCAGAAACAGCTTTGTCAAAATTACCATTTATTCAAAACAATAAAATCCAGTATGTGTCAGCTACCTCCAGGAAGCTCAAGATTTAGGCTCACCCACACTCCCATGCCCCTCCCAGTAAAATGACTGGTAAAACAGAAAACAACTAAATAACTGGAAAGCCACCTATTATTTGATAAAAAAAAATAAACCAAACATATTATGTACAGCAATATTGCACTAAAACACTTAGATCTTAATTTATAAATACATATGACACTATCAAAAGATGACAAATAAGTATTTTTCCCCACTTAAATGGGGTTGATAACACTGCGCAGAGCATTATGTTAACAACACATTGAGTGAAGGGCACATGTTCTACTTGTATCAGTCTTATAATATGAATAAGGAATCAATGAATTCTCTTTTCATTTTAACTCTTGTCATTAACACATTTTTGTATAATCCAAGTTGGAAACTTTAAATGAGGATTGGTGCCAACTGGTTTAATAGAAGGAAGGTAAACACATGGGATTTCTACACTCTCAATGTCTCCAATGTGACGTGACCTTCTGTACTTCTCAGGTAGAAACAACAGGAGCATGGCTAAAGTTCCACAAGACTGAGATTTCAACTATTTGCTACAGAATAAAATACTTTATTTTAAACCAGCTATTTTTGTTTTGCAGTCTTAATGCTCTATGTTAACTGCCAGCACAGTTCAAAATTATTAAAATGGACTCCACCACATTTAGGGTGATAATCACCACCCAAACATACGTTGAACTGAAGTCTGCCCAGTTATTGGCAGTTGTAGTACACTCTGTAGAAGCAGGAGTTCCTAGAGATGTAGTGGTTTCATGCACAGAAACTTTAGGTGCAGCTGCTGCCTCAACTGCTGGTTTTACAGAAGCTGGAACTTCACTGTCAGGTATTTTCTCTGCATAGTTTGCAGGGAACCATCCAGTTTTCCCCTTCAATTCTCCACCAAGCCACCCTGGTTCTCCAGTCTGGCTTTCATCCACCTGTAGAGAATACAGTAAGTTAGAAAGTTAAGAAGCACAGCACACAAATGATTTTTTTTCCTTAAAACAATCCATCTCATTCACAGTAATTAACTTTCTCTAGTTAGAGAGACATGACATCTTCATTACAAACATGAATTCCACCCAGGCAGAATTTTGTTGTTGTTATTAGATTTACCTTTGGAGGACTATGTTGTCAGCTATTCCTTCTATGTTAATAGATGAGAGAACTATTTGGAACACAGTAGTGCTTGGCAATTCTTTTCTTTCCCCTGCCCGGCCAGGACCAAAAGTATTTCTTGGTGATGAGATTAAAAAGTTTTATCTCAGTCCTAATCCATATGCCAAGCATAGGCTTTTAAACAGTTAGTTAAAAGTCTGTCACAGACTTGGGAAAAGTGAGCCCTAGAAAAACCCTGCAAGTGTTGATATTTCTGGTTTAACTAAGACAAAATGCAGTTTTTAAAGTCTTCCTAGGTCTTCTCACACAGAAAATACAAGAACCACCCCCCCCAGCATATCAGGAACAACACCCACCAAACAATTCAAAACAAATCCACAAATGTGAAAATGTATTTATACAAAACATTCCATGGTTAAGTTCTCATATGGAACTCTTACCTCTCTGATATCACTAACAGATGAAACTGAGCTATTTTTGCAGCTGTATTTAAATTCTTACTTATTATTATCACATTAAACTACAATTGTGGAAATTTCACACTTTCTTATTAATTTTTCTTCAACATTTCCCACACTGGTTCTACAGGCTCTACTGACAGACAACTGTCTTAGTCTGCTATTTCAGCAAACAGAGCCAGTTTAGATTCTGTGAGTCACTGCTAACCACATCCAGCAAGAACTGCAGGAGAAAAGCAATTGACTCTTTGCTAGCCTTGGTGAACTGATATATGGTGACTAAACACCTCCAACTCCAAGGCAATGTCAGTTGCAGAAAACCTTTTAGACAAAAAGGCAATAACTACACCCAGTAAAAATTTTGGCAAATTTGGTGCTCTAGTTATATAATCTCTTCAGTAGGTCAAAAGAACCTCAATTTTGAGGAAAAGCCTTACACATGAATAGAGTTTGTACCTTTGACATGTAAATAACACCTACTCTGTTCAACAATCTGCCAGCTGCAGATTTTTCAGCAGTGGTCAAACCAGCAGTAAATCCTGGCCAGTAATGAAAAGTCAGAAGTGTGGTTGTTTTCCAGCACTGTGGTTGTTTTCCAGCAACAGTTTCTCTCGTGTCTTTAGGCCAGCAGCAATCAGTATTTCAAAACAGAAAAGTTACCAATGACAGTGTAGCTCAGGAACTGGCTGTGGCAGGTAGCAGTATACAGCAGTCAGAGATGCTTACATTTGCACTTCTAAATCACCTGATACTATTTCCTATAAATCAACTATAAGTGTGAGGGATTTGTTGATAACAATGCTTCGTGAGCTGAAGAAATACTATTCTTCTCAAAGGAATTTCCAGTATGTGACATTATAGAATCATAGAATGGTAAGGTTGGAAGGGACCTCAANCACTTAGTAGCATCTCAAGCGAGTTGCTTCTGCAGTTGGAAACACAGCCACGAATTCACTCTATCAGTTTTAACAAAAACCACCCAACTGGCTGCTTCTTTAGAGAAAAAGAAAAAAATAGTGGCAAAATATTGTTTGTTGTAATAGTGCAAACTGCTCATTCCACATTAAAGGTGGGAACCATTATTTTACCTAAAAGTAACTGAAACCAAAGCAGCAAAGCTTCTGCCTCTGTTCCTGGACTACTAATTTGAGCTGTTGATAGATTGCTTTGCCTTAGGCCAGTTGCTGACTCTTTGACTGCCTCCTATTGTAATATGCAATCTCTTCTGGTGCAAAACAATCAATTATTTCTGCTTTTTGTTGGGTCCATCTTCTGTTTTAGTCCCTAAGACACCAAAGCAAACGGTGAAATAAATGGACTACACGCTTGACCGATTCAATGTGGTTTTACTGCAGTGCCAGGCAAAATTTCCACTGCAGCATGGAACAGGATTGTTAAGGCAGCAGTATGAGTGATGGGAGGTCACAGCAGAGGGTGAATCATGGAAGAGAGAGGAGAAACAGACTATCAGTACCTGATGCCAAACCAAATAACCTAAACAAGAGTCACACAGTTTCTAGTCTCATTCAGTTGCTAAGGTAGTAACTAGAATCACTAACATACAAAAGAAGTAGGATTGAAAAGCCAGAAATCTGTTATGGTAATGTTCTAAAAAGGGCATCTTTGAAATGAATCAGTGTCATACAGAAACCATTGTGATTTTTCAGGGGAAAAAAAGTTTTGTACAAGCAGAGGAAAAAAAAAAAAAAAGGCAAAACAAACCACAAAACAACTATTACCAAAGGGTTTTTAAAATGACTAATTTAATGTCTCTTTAGAAGACAGTTTTAAGGTAAAATAATTCATAAAGCAGCCAGTTAGGACACTGAAATGTATGCTGGTTCATTCCAATTAAGTTTTATATATGTATTCATGAAAAGGCACTTTAACAGATAATTTTTACTTTGTAATTCATAAAAATTCTGGTTTCCCTGTTATTCAACTAAACCACAATTAGCATCTGGTTTTGTAGTGCAGTATTGGAGCTTTAAATAAATTTGAACCTTTTAAAAATTAATTTGCTCTAGTTTCTTATATTTTCACACCCACTATCCCCAAGTCCCCACAATAAATAAAACTATGCTAGACTATTTCTTTCCAAGGTACAACTAAGCTTTAAATGTGGATGTGTGTGTGTGTGTTATTTATTTATTATTCAACCATATTTTAGAGTTACAGCTTACGACTACTTAGCTCCAGTGACTGAATGTCAAGTGATAAGAGTTTCTGTTCCTGTTATTCCTAGTGGCAAAAGTAACACGTCCAATAAATACCTCTGTCACCAGCAAGGCTGGCTTTGCAGTGGCCTGCTCCACACAGACCTGGCTTGTGCATCACTACCAGCGCATGCACACAGAATGAGATGCCCTGTTTATGGTAGATATTCATTCTACATATAAAATCAAATTCCAATTCTGTCACACAAGTTATTTCATCAAAGCTAAACAGAGTACCATGGTCTGTTTTGTCCAGCTACCTATCATTGAAATGACCATTTAAAGTCTTCCTCCTTTGCAGGCTTTTGATTTAGCTATTTTGAGACTGCTGAAATTCCTGTTTACAACACTGAAAATAAGCTCTGCATGTGAGGGGCCATATGCTGATTACACCTACACAGAAACTTTATACAGCGAGGCTGTCTCTGACACAAAAACATCCATTCTAGCTCTCACAATCAATGACTAGTGAAAGTGATGAGAAAATATCATCATGAATGTTTTCGGCTTTCCACAGAAGCTTCTTTAGTAATTTCCTACTTAATTTATGTTCTCCTGCTATCAGAGCTACTACAGTTCAGTAACTCACCCACATTGCACTGAATTATGCTTATTTCAAGAAGTTGTATTATATGAAACATTATCAGCAATAACAGAATCCATTTATTTACTTCAAGCCGAAGCCTAAGAGCAGCAAAGGCCAGCTGGACTTGCTTTGCAAGACAGCTATCCATAGAATAGTAAAGTTGGAAGAGACCTCAAGGATCATCTAGTTCCAACCCCCTGCCATAGGCAGGGACACCTCCCACTAGAACAGGTCGCTTGAGGCCTCCTCCAACCTTGCCTTGAACACCTCCAGGGAGGGAGCAGCCACAACCTCCCTGGGCAACCTGTGCCATTGCCTCACCACCCTCACTGCAAAGAACTTCCTCCTAACATCCAGTCTAAATCTCCCCTCTGCCAGTTCAAACCCATTGCCCCTTGTCCTGTCATTGCAAGACCTTGTCAATAGTCCCTCCCCAGCCTTCCTGTAGGCCCCCTTCAGATACTGGAAGGCTACTATAAGGTCTCCTCGAAGCCTTCTCTTCTCCAGGAAGAGAAAAGGCATCCAAAGGAAAAGAATTCCATACATTGTACACAAATTCATACATACAATAGCAATTTAACTTCTTGAACAGATGGAGTTTTAAAAAAAGTCATGGCTTCTTGGCTCAAAATATTTGCTCTCAGAAAAAGCTTGGTTAGGATTATAAATCAATTTAGCTTACAGTGACAGAAACTTATAGAGTACATACAAAGGTAAGAAGCAGAGAAAGCACAAATCCGAGAGAATATAGAAAAATCCTGTAATTACAAGGTGGAAGAATTAAAACAGCACAGCCTACATGCACACATTCTCTAAATCATTACACATGACTACACGTGGGTGCTACAGGTACCACACACTGGAAAGCCACAAAGAAGAAAGCCCTCCTCAAATTTGCAAATACTTTTCCTTTCAGAATAAACCCTCATCCTTCTCCCTTATTTGCACCGAGACACATCTCAAGATTCATGCACAGTGTAAAAGTGCATTACACTGTTGTAAAACCTATTTACAAGCTATACATCTATTAAAGCCACAAGTCATTCTGACATAATGAATTCTGCAGTCCTAGTTACAGTTTGGGTGGCATCTGCTGTACAGCTCTTTGATTACAGGACATGACTGAACAAGCTTGAACGCATAAAGCCACTTATAAGCATTAAAATGGTGAGATGTTAAATTTGCCTATGCTTGAATACAGTTATTCTAAGCAATAGTTAATTTTGTTGTAGACAGTAACTCCTAACTGTATAGGTCAGCTTAACTACAGAGTTGCATTTATGTCATTAATTAGACACACTTTAACATGTAAGCTTGTAAATTATGACTTTCCAAAAGACGTAACTGACTCAAACCTTCCAGAACCACAGGACATAACAAACACTTAAGGACAAAGAGTCTGAGAGTCCAATGCTCATTATCAAAAGTAAGTTCTGCTCCATTACACTTAAATTACTTTTGACAGTGTGAGCTAGTTTGTTAATTTTACCCAAGGTGAACTCAAAAACAAGTAAACTACATGGTAACAACATCTGTGTTTAATGAGAATGAATTGCATAGACTTCCTAACAGTCATACAGCACACTTACCCATTCCCTTTTAACCTCCATCAGGAAAGCAATGATTTAAAGCAAGGCACAATTTTAACACATTTCACAGAAGTGTCTCATATTAACTTCTCAAAGAGTAGCCTATTTAAGCAATAACTACAGAGTAGGAAATAAATCCCACAAGATTCAGCCATCGGGCTTAATTACTGTCAAAACTAAGTTAAATAATGAAAATTGAGAGCATCTACCCTACTTTCATAGAGTAAGTCCAAAAGCAGCATACAAAACCCCTCAGACTACCTCAAAGCCTATTTAAAACACATGGATGCTCCTTAAAATCATACATTTTTGGCAAAAGTGTTATTTTGCTGCAATTCTTCCTAGTAGTGATCACTATCCTTCAAGGAAAAAGCAAAACAAAATGAAACAAAACCCAACAGTTTATTTACAGGCCTAGGTTACAAGCTATTTCCCAAAGAAAGCAAGTCAACACAGCATTTTCCAATAGTCTAAGGAGATCCATGAACCTGTACCTTCTCTCATTTAACATCTGACTGACAAATACTATTTGTTGATGCAGAATAGTAACACATTGCACTGTTATTCAGAGTGGCACTGGGTCTCTTCCCAGTCATTCGGTAGTGCTACTAATCCAGGGTTTGCCTTTTATTTCCCAAGAGCAGATTCTAATGTCACAAACACTTCAGTGTGACACAGATGAATCAACTGACATAAAAAAGAAGCCCAAAGAACAAACCAACAATGAAAAAGCCTGAGAGATGAAGGGTCACCTCCCCAGAATATATGCAATATATTATTATCATTACAGTTTTTAAAAATACCCTTTGTATACTCTTACTTCCCAAATCCATTCTTACTAAACTATGCCAAAATGCCATAGCTCTTAAAACCTATTTAGTTGAGTAGGAATGCTACAATGGATATATTTTGCCACAGTGAACCAGTTATCATTTAATAGTACAGTAGGAACTTTTGTTATGAACAGACATACACATGTCAAGATCCTATTAGTAATGTATTAATATACACATTTAACAACTGGAGCCACTAAAAAGATAACCATAATTTTAGAGATAATTAAAGACAAAAGCAGAATATTGCTTTAGAGTTAGAGGCTGACCATAATGCTTGTATTTCATCTACTTAAAAAAGGAAATTATTTTCTATCAACACACCTGAAAGCAATTTTTGACCTTTTGAAGTTTCCATTTTAAGAAATTACATTTTATCTCCTCATATTATATCTTCTTTAAAATAAACATAAAAGTATCTCACAAAAGAGTTAACTATTTTTTTTAAAGAGTAAATTATCATACAAACAATTTCAAGTTACAGTTATACTACATCATTACATCAAAAACTGTCACCAAACGAGTTGTATAAAAACTGTCCAGTGTTATCACCATGTTTCACCACCATACAAAGACTATGTTGATGTGATTATAGAATATTTGGGACAAAAGTGTAACTACCTTGAATTCACATAATATTACACTGGACATCATATTCTCTTAATACAAGCAATCTTCCAAATTAAAAATTTCACACTGCTCCTGTATTATTCTTATAAAAATGTAAATTTTCTGTTAGAAAATTTTTTTATCAAAGCCAGGTTTTGATTCCACACATAACAGATACTCAATAGAAAGTAACAGCAACTTTACTCACTAGGTACCTTGGAGGTCAAGAAACCTCTCACTGAGATATAACTTCTGTAGAGGAACACTTCAAAACACACTGACAGACACTCGGAGCTCCACATACTAAAAACTGCTAAAATCCACTCAGATTATGTTTAAACTTTGCACTTACAATGAGCTGTAAGTTAAAATTATCCATTATTATAACAGGGTTACTATGTCAAATTACATCATTCCACTATTCACTGGAACAGTTCTCAAGTCTGTAAACATCTTGCCAAGTGCTAAAAAGCTCAAGTAAATCTTTAAAGTAATATTACAGTTCCTCCTTACCATGACTATATCGCCAGGCTGAATAGTGATTTCGTCGTGGCTTCTTGACTCAAAAGGATACAGTGCTCTATAATATACTATTTTTACATCCTCCTGAGCAGAAATGGTTAGAGGAGCTTTTTCTGAGCAAAGAAAAACAAACACACAAAGGGAAAAGACAAAGATCAAACCACGTTGTTTTTAAATATTTGAAAAACTTGGTGAAACTGGAGACAAAAATCAGCAAACATATTATCTGTAAGAAGCATCTTAGATGCCTTTACACAAGGGGGAATGTGGAAATGAATTATTTAATATGCACATTTTCTTACTATTTTACCTTCTAAACATCAGGTAAACGATGATTATATTTCAACTTTTATGATATGAACAACTATTTTCAAAAAAAGAATCATGTACTTATGATTCAACTCATAGGATTCTTAAATGCTTCAAGGATTTTGTAGGTTAAATCTGATCAATCAAACATAAGTTCAATTCAAACAGTAATGTTCTTGCATATTTATCACTGGTATCCCAAATACTTTTAAAGCCTGCTTGTGTAGCAGCTTCATTTGAAGCCTAACTCTACTTCCAAGAAAGCTGTTTCAAAATGTCATAGTACATAGAGATTGGCTGAAAAGAGATGACTTACAGAAGGTGTTTTAGAAGAATTACATCCTAAAGATGAATTATGAGAAAAAGAATATAGAAAAAAACCCAAACATATAAAACTAAATTGCTCTTGTATAAAAGCACTTCCTATTTTGCCTGTTTGATCACAAAAATGCTTTCTGCTATTCTGCATAAATAAAACCCAACAAAAGGACATAGTAGGTTAAGTCAATTCTAGATCTGCGCTAAAAGACAGGTGATAACTTCTCCTTCAGGCAAGCAATCCTTTCATAAAATACTTGTTTAAATATTACATTCCAAATTAGTTCTCTTGTGTATATATCAAAGCCACTCCAGGGGGAAACAATGATTCCAAATACAAGTGAAAATCAGGTTATAACACAGAGGAAAGAGCTCTCAGCTGAGAGTGGTTATGTGCACAGCAGAAAAAAATGAGAATTAAATCTTAGGTCTCAGGTCACAGTGTTCAGTAAGCAAGATGCATGTGGAAGGGAGAAGAAGAAAAAGTATAACTCAATGGCATGTTGCTAATACTCAAAATCTCAAGGCAACACATTCCACACCAAAATAAGAATTGTAAACAAAAGCAAATAAATGTTGTTTGACGTTGCATCAAGATCTAAGACTCTAGCTAAGACTCTTTCTCCAGCTGGCACTGTACTTTATACTCTGCTAAACATCATACCTTTGAGAAGAATAGTGAGACCTGTAAGAACAACTTTTTGAAGCCTAGAGCTCAATCCATACATGATTTACTTCAATAAGACTAGCAATCCAATCTTGAAACACCATATTCTTCTGTATGAAGTGGGAAGACAAAACAGAATAGAGTTGTTCAAGAGGCATGTGTAACAGTGTTTCTTGAGTTTTTCACTCTACCTGCATTTGACCAAGGAGCCTGGACTGCTGGCTTGCTTAGCTCTTGATGTGATTGGAAAAGCTTACTTGGTTTCTCTTGCATTTCTTGCTTCCCCTTATCCTCACCTTCCTTCTTCTTAGGTATTTCTTCCCTTCTTTGCTTTTCATCTTCCTGATTTTTTTTTTGCCACTGAAGTTCTTCTTCCGGTTGTGCTCGATCAAGCCGCTGTTTGTCGCGCTCCTGGATTCGCCTGTCGGACAATTAAGGTGTTTTTTTCAGTTAGTCAAACAAAAGATCACAGAAGTCAACTGTCCTTGTGTGTGATGTTGTACTTGTTATGGCTTTTGCACACCCTGTAAGAGCTGCAAATTTTATTTTGGTGAGTTATCAACCACTCCACAGCATCTTCTGACACAATGACAAATGAAAAACAAAGCAGAGGTGATTGGTGGTAACCAGCAATGGCTTCACCAAGGGCAGATCTTGCCTGACAAATTTGGTGGCTTTTTATGATGAAGTCACAGTGACAGTGGATAAGGGAAGGGCAACTGATGTCATCTACCTGGACCTGAGTAAGGCATTTGACTCTGTNGTTGGAGCCAGTCCAGAGTGTTGGATGAGGCCTTGAGTGATCTGTACTAGTGGGAGGTGTCCCTGCCTATGGCAGGGGGTTGGAACTAGATGATCCTTGAAGTCCCTTCCAACCTTACCATTCTATGATTCTATGATGTATGACTCCTAAAGGGCAAAGGAGAAATATTCAGAAAGACTTGCTATGACTCCATGTGTTCGTGATGTGTGAGCTGTGACTCTCAGACAAGTGATAGGATGCTATTTCATGTAACCTACTACTCAGGGCAGGCCTCCACTATCTTGAGCTGTCAGTGTAATCTATTTTGACTTATCCATTTAACCCATCCACATTTGCAATACCAGGTATAGAGCAACCTGAGCACACAGAACATAAAAACTTGTTAAGTTATGGGGCTGAACATAAGACGGGAAAATGTGTTCCACACTATTTTTTACTGTCTCAGTCCTTCAGAAATTTGTATGTGCTAAACTTCATCTTCTTCATTGAGGCTGTGATCTCATCTCCTCTACAATGACATGAGAATAGATATATTTACCTATTTTTAATTATTGCATGAAACTTTACAGTTATCTTAGAACAGTCTCTTATTCTGCTTGCAAAACTGAGAATTATCAGCTTGCTCTTTCAGTATAACAGTGACACCATACAAAAGCATGAGAGTCTCAACCTGGTAATTTAGCAGTATTTGTTATTCTCTTTTCACGGGATACATAAATACTATGCAGTTGTTTTAGGTGATGAACCATTTGGAGTAGAGGAAGAAAAGGAGGAAAAAAAAAATCATCTTTGGTTGAAGAAACAAAACTTCTTGGCATCAATGAGCACAGTTCCATTTAACTGTAAAGATTGCTTTCGAAAATCTCTTCCCAGGCAGTCTAATTTAAGCAATCTGACTGTCCCATTATATCAGTATTGTAAATTACCATCTTCATTCACCCCACAAGTCCTTTCAATTAATCTAAACCTGTAGATATCAGCTACAGCTATCACCAGACATCTGCAATAATGAATTTTTACCATACTGTTTTCCCTAAAACCCAGTAAACTGCAAATTATACACTTGAATCTGCTCAGCACTCACTCCAGTTCTAAAATGCACGAAGAAGTCAGGAATAATGACAAATTGGTTCAGCTTATTTTCTCAAAGCCACAAACATCCCTAGGTAAGTCTCAAAATAGCCAAATCAGGAAAAATACAGGAAAAAAAAAAAGTAGTAATCAGAAAATACAGCAGTCCTGAGGCTCCTATTGAGGAGCAAGGAGTAAAAATATCTGAATGTTTCATACAGCATCTCTACAGAACTGTTCAGAAAATTTCACATTCTCAGTCATGAAAGCTAACCAGTCTTTCCCTAACAGAAGAATATTCTCTACTAGAAACAATATGCACCAGTAAAAATAATTTTAAAGAGCTGTAACAGATGTTCAGCATGCTGTATTTTGTTCCACGACCTATTCAGCGACAAATGCATGATCACAAGCTGGTCTACTATCTATAAAATATTTTGTCCAAGGAAAAGAGGAATTCCAGGCCAAACACTGTGCAAAAATAAATTTTAAAAAAAATCCCAACAAAATCCTTAAGGAGAAAATCCACTTTCCAAACAGGTTGGCATAAAAGGGCAAAAAACTCATCCCTATCAATCTAAGTTTTGAGTTGACAAGAATATTTTCTGAGAGGTGTCAAGATACCCAGTATCTGTCTAAGATGGCAGATAACTCACTCACAATAGTTCTCACACTTTGGTTCTCAATGAAATTGCTGACATCAGTTCAATATTCCACATCATTAAACCATGAGTAGAGGTGTGAAGGATGCAATTTTCTCCATGAAATCCTGCCATGCTTTTCTGTCTTCACTATAAAGTAATCTAAATGAGTTAACAAATTCACTATTCTGACGACCTCTTATTTTAATCACTGAATTTATTCTTTGCATGTTCATCTGCAAAGCATTCAGAGCCAACTACTCAGCAGTTTTGTAGCAACACTGAAAACTGCACCACACAGGCACACAGAGATCAATTTTCTTTTGAGCAGTGCCTCAGACAGCAAGTTTAGTCAGATGGGCTTTGAACGGGAAATTGAGTTTTTAATTATGTTTCCAGTAGAGTAATTAAGTCTTCCTATTCTTAGAAACCAAGTTTGCTCTGACTGCTGGAGCAGAAAAGTAGATGAAAACCTATCTTGGGTGTGAAATTTCTCTTCGGCTTCTACAGAAGCTGTGGAATTCTGTTGATAGTTATGGAAGCTAATCTCATGAGTTGACGACAAGGACAGGGATGAGGAGAGACAGAGAGGCTAAAGAAACAAAATCCTACATGGGAATGCCATAGCTTGCATTAGGAACAAACAACTCAACATTCAGCTCTCTACTTCAAGACTCTTGCTGTTTAAATATTGTAGAACATGACCCCTAATCTGGGATTTACCTACACTTGCATTTACTCTTTTAATTTCTCTTTTTCTGTCACCAGCTCCATTATACATATTGAAGAGTTGTGCCCAAGCCAACTTCACGAAATTCAACAAGGCCAAGTGTAAGGTCCTGAACCTGGGTAGGCACAATCCCAAGCACAAATCCAGGCTGGGCGGGGAATGGCTGAGAGCAGCCCTGTGGAAAAGGATCTGAGGGTCTGGGGTNCAAACAGCAAGAGCTCTATTCATTTTACTCAAAGCTCTTCTTTTCCCCTTTGAACTGTGTATTACTCACACAGTCATACAATTCTGCATGGAATTTGTCTAAAGATAATTAAAACTAATTAGCCATAAGAACCTCTACCATCCCGAAATTACGAATATCTATCTTTCTTTGCTCGGTTAAGTTGTGTGTACAACTCAGTGCAGTTACTAACAAGAAAAAAAGTCTGTTAAAATATACTATGTATATAATATACTGTTCTCAGTACAAAATTATTGCATTTATCAAGCTAAAGTTTAAAATGCACATAATTATGGTCTTAGATTATTGTCTCTCTTTGCTTTCACAAGGGCAGCATACTTCCGTAGTCATTATGGGGTACTGTCCACATTATGAGTAGTAACCTGTTCATTTTGGTGTCTGTTGGAAATCTGACAATCAGGTATGCACATTACAATTATTTAGAAGCTTGAATATTTGAGCAGCTTGAAGTTTTGTGCTACCAATAACATCAGAATGCTCAACTAGCATGAAAAATTAACACATGATGTTTTCCATGGCAGAGGTTTTTCCTTTTTCAGTTTTACTTTTTGAATTTCCATTTTTCTGAAACTAAGTGAAGTATTTTATTTAGTATTATGAAATGAACACTTTTAGTGTTCTTACACTTCCAGTACCTTGGCAGCTTTCTAATTTTCAGTAAATGTACCAATATAGTTACAGAATCACAGAATGGAGGGGTTGTGAGGGACCTCTGGAGCTCATTTAGTACAATCCCTCTGCCAAAGAAGTTTCACCTAGGGCAGGCCACACAGAAATGTCCAGGAGGCTTTTGAAAGTCTCTAGGAGAGGACGCTCCACAACCTCTCTGGGCAGCCTGTTTCAGAGCACCATCATCCTCACGATAAATTTTTCCTCACATTGAGATGGAACTTCCTGTATTCCAGTTTGTATCCATTGCCCTTCATCCTATTACTGGGCACCAGTGAAAAGAAACTGGTTCCATCTTCTTAAGATGCACCTTTTTGGTATTTGTAAACATCGATAATCATATTTCAGGTAGTTATTTCTTAGTGACAGAAAACTGTTTTCTTAGAAAGTTTTCTATTTCTGTAGTTGATCATTAAAGTTTTTTAAATCATTTACATTAAAACCCATGACTTTAGAATTATCTAAACTTAATTGCTCTCTATGTATAAGATTTCTACTTGAAGATGAGGTTTTCACTGAGACCTTGTTTTAGTTTTGCCTGAAATGTAAAAAGTAACTTGAATTGCCAAGTAGTAACATAAACTATCACAGCACTGTAATGCTACATACAAATAATTTAAGACCTCTTGTTTCTAAGCCTTTTTTAATCTGCTGACCAACATCTGCCTACATTAAGAGCATAAAAATCCCACAACAGCTGAAAATTAAATCAAACAGCCACTGATAAATCACGTCAGAATATAATTGGTTGCTAGCCTATATGCCATTCTTTTTACATTCATATATTATAAATCTGTAGAAAACAAATGTTCAAGTATGTAGCAGAAAACATTAGCTCAGTATTTTATGACAGTATAAAAGAAAGAGCTAGTTAGTTACACTGTTCAAGGATCCATCTCTAGGTGTAGAAGTAAACTACATATTTAGTAGCACAGCTGAAATGTGTGTATCACTGAGAGTTAAGAGTCCCAGACAGATGAAGCAGCTCATCTCCACATCATGCTGTTCATTCAAGGATAAATCAAGAGATTCCCCAAGCCGTAAAAGAAATCACTTGCACTGAAACAAAACTTGGTCTAGGTCTGGAGTATTCTCGCCATATAATGATACATTATTTGAGATAAGATCACACTCTTGAGAAAGTGGAGTTTCTTTTGCTTGTTTGCAAAATGCTTTGCACTCTAACACCCCTACAGAAAGGGCTTAAATCAGAGCAGTTTCACACAGTATCACACAGCATCACCAAGGTNTGTTACCTTTGAGCTTCTTTTTGCTTTTCCAGTTCTACTGTCTTCCTTTCTTGCTCCTTCTGTTTCAGCTTCTCAGCTTCCAAGTTCTTTTGCTTTTGCAGTTGCTGTTTGTTATGAACTTCTCTCAGCTCCTAGAGACAAAAGTAAAACACATACTATGTGAGTCATAGCTAATGGTCCCATATATTTCATTGTGAGGAAACAAAACTTGCAAATGGTTGGGTATCTCTGTTCAAACTTACAGTACTGCCAAATGAACTGAAGAAATTAAAGGTAGATTTTGAAGATCTAAAAGCCACTTACTGTTTTCTGTTTTTATTTATATAATCTGAGATGTTAAAAGAGTTAAAGAACAGGAAAGCCTTTTTTAAATGGGACACTGAAAAACCGTCAAAAGTTTGACGAAACTTAATCTGCAAGTTTTAAGTTGTTTGCTGCTTTGTTGTATTCACAGAATTTCCATACAAAATTCTGAGCTTCTCATAACAGCAACTGTTTCAGCTAATAATTTTTACTTACAAATTAATGTTTTACTAGAGAAGCTTTACAACTGTTTTGTACTCAGGGGACTGAATTCCATAAGCAGCACCCTTGGAAAAAACATGGCACAGAGAGTATTCATCTATATACAAGAGACTTTTCCTCTAATTAACAGGAAAGACATTGCCTGAAACATTTAGAACATAGACAATAAAATCCTCATCTTTTCCTCAAGATGCAGTTTCTGTATTAACCTCTATTAACACAAATACAAGTTTTATCTGGAGTCTCTTTGCATAACCTAGAATTTTGCATCTGAAGTCCTCAGCATTAGAAGGGGAAAAAAAAAAAAAGACAACTTCATCTATGACAACTTCACCTATGATAACAGGAAATGTTTATTGAAAATATTTCACTTCCAAAAAAATTACTTTTTGATGAAAATATAGTACAGACAAAAATACATAGAAAAAGTTTGTGGCAGGAAGTTGTTTCTAAATCTGTATCTTAATAATGCCTACTGCTACTTTCTCCCCCTTTGCTCTGCTCTTGTCAGACCCCACTTGATGTACTGTGTGGATGAAAGTTTAAAAAAGTTAAGTTGAACCTCATTGTCCTAGCTCTCAGTCTCATTTCATTTAATGATCTCCAATTTTAAATTCAACCTCATTAAAGTGATAATTTAGTTCTTATACAAGTTTTAATTAGAACTCTGCTAAGGCCATGAAACTCACTGAAATACAGAGAAGATCTGGGCACTGCCATGTTTTATGATCATCATTACTTTCTATAGTCACATTAAAGCTTAGTAGATAGTTAGCATCTAGCATGTAAAAGAAACTACTGCAAATCACCACACCTATTCAGGCAAGACACTGCCTTTAGGAACATTTTTAAACCCTGAATACTCATAGTTACAAATATTCATGCACAGACTTGTTTTGGACTAAGGAAAAGGCCAACTGAAAAGGAAACACATCAGCAAAATTGAACATAAAGGGATTTTAGCAGCTAGCCTATGAAGAACAATGAGAAAATAAAGAGATTGGGAGATTGCAAGGAACACATAGCTGGTCAACTGCACCTGGAGGTAGAGGTGGCCTCTGATTGAAATATAAATTTCTGAAGTGCTAACTAGAGTGAACAGTCATTTCCAGTAATTGTATGCTAATTCAGCTTCTTTCATGTTGTTACATTTGTAATGTATTGAGGTACAAAGGACTTGGCCCATGTTTCAAATTCACTTATCTGGAGGAATTACAGACCCCATCTCTACATGATCACCTGAATCATTATGTGTATCAAAAAATACATACAAGTGCAAAGGAGAAATATACAACCATAAGAACAGCAGCAGCAGAATGATTTACAAGCATCTGTCTGAAAGGACATGGGTTAGAAGATGGCACAGTTGAAAGCAGTTTTTCACCTGGCCACAGTATTACGAATTTTTGTAGTTTGATACTTAGTCCATAGAACTAAGTACCTACAAAGCTCTAGAAGAGCAAAGCATTACTTTTGTGAAGTATCAAATAACTTGACTAATATTCACAATCTGTAACAAGATGTTTCTCACTTCTAGGTAAAAAGACTGCTATCCAAAACACAGGTTTCTGGCTTCTTAGTTCAGCTTTAGCATAGACCTCTGTTTAGACACCTTTTGGTGTTCTACTTGCTCTAGCAAGTATTCATGTGCTATCCCATCACTGAACTTTGTATCCCAAGAAGCTCAAAATTCTGAGTCCTGGCCAATGAAACCTTCTGTAGCTACTGAACAGACAGATCTGTGATAGCCACACATTTCTAATAAGCAACACTGAAAATAGCTTAAAATTTTGCAACTAACAACAGGTTATCAGCATTGCCTTTTTATGCCCCTTTGCATCTTTATCCCAAAGTCTATTTGAGCAGTACACAGGTTATCAAAGTTAAATTTAAAAAAAAAAAAAAGAAAAAAAGAAAAAACAACCCAAAACCATAAATCTCAAAAGCTTTCAGTGTGATAACTCAGATGGAAGTCTCTGAGCTTATCTTAATTGTTAATTCATAAAATATCAAGAACTATTAAATTCACCTACAAACACAGAATCAGAAGGAATCCACAGCTAATTCAGAATATTGGTACTTTCATCCCTTTAGAAAAACTTCCTGAACTTGCCAGTATCTAAAAACGAGTTGCATCTTGCAAGACATCTGTGTATCAAATACATGCCTGTGTTCAGAGGTGTTCCACTACGAGGCCATCCCAAACTTTATTAATCACCATTTAGACATGTAAGTTTAATCTCACCACTAAACATATGCTATAGGCTACTTTTACTGCCAGAGAACTGGGGAAATTCTAGCTATGAGTCATGCTTCCACATCTGTCTGAAGCAAGCAGTTTCTCACACTGAGTACATGTAATAGGATCATTAACTGCTGCATCACAGCACTTAAGTGCTGCTGCCAACTACGGTCCAAATAAATTATTTTGTTTGCTTATTTGGGCATTTTATCTACATCCTCAGCTCAGTTAGAATCTCAGGGACATTTTAATAATTTCTTTTTACATTTTCCATAGCAATTTAACACATTATTCCTTCCCTGCTAAGCCAATGTGTGAGTTCAGCACTTTGTGAAGGGATTTTTCTTAACTGTTACATATCTGTAAGTTAGGAAAATGTATCCTAGCACTGGACTGACAATTTTGGGGGATTAAAAAAAAAAATAATATATATCCTCCTTTGCATCAGCTAAGAGGAAATAAAGATCTGATTGGTATCTTACACAACAAACAGATGCTCTGTTGCTTTGCCAAGTACCCGTGGGAGCAAGGAGCAGAAAGAATCAGCATCTCCCACATTCCTATAGGACACTAGCTGAACAAAATTATAGCAACACTTCAACAGTGAATGAAACAAAACATTTGCCAGCTGAATATCCAGCACAGTCCTACACTTCTCTTTTACAGACACAAGCAACTAAAAGCTGCACATTTAGAAATTATGTATTGTAACTCCAAAGACATGACAATGCTTTGCTTGTTTCTGATCTGCAGGACAAAGCATGTCTTACCTTAGAAACAGAGAGAAATTGTTACCTTTCCACTTATTTCACAAACGGATTAACAATTATAATTTTGAGATGTTACAATAGCCACATTTAGGTACCCACATAATATTGAATATGAATTAAAATATGAGTTTCATACAGCAGAGTAATAGTCACTATTTACAGACAAGTCATATTGCTATGAAAACCTTAACATTAGAAATGTAGTTGTTTAATCCCAAATTTTACCTTTTGACAGACAGTAGAACTTAGGATACTTTAGGGGTTACAATGCAAGGTTTCCATCAAATCTCCCCTTGAGACAAACTAGAACATCTGATCCCAGAGGAAAGAACCCTACAGTTCTGTGCTCACTGATGCTTTGCCACAGTAATACTCTTCTAACCCATTCCTGCTTTGTGCTTGACAGAGACAGCTCCTCCTTTCACCCCGTATTACAGTTATGGGGGATTTGATAAAGGCATTGCATTACCAGCTCTCTCATACCTGGACTCACAAATTACAGTACTGTGCAGGAATACTTAAAAGTGTTTTCTTTTCATTAATTCCAAACACCATGACCAAAAAAGGCAATTAACTTAAAATCTTAAAGTTTCAGATAAACAAAAGGCAAAAAAAACTAACTAGTACCTTGCCCAAACTGCAATTCAAGGTACAACCCTCACCTAGGCAGTATGAATTAGATAAAGACTTAAATTATAAACTCTTTTCTTTGGTTCTGTTTTAGTGCTAGCATCTCTTATTAAATACTAACTTAGTTAAACACTGCACACTCATCTGTTTATGGTAAAGTGAAGCACATAACTGGAGGAGGTTCATCACTCAGATTGAGATAGTTGTGTACTGCCTGAGTATGGCATGGAGACCTTTAGAAAGGAGTCTAAGTAGTTGACGCAGCCCAGGAGAACTGCCAGGCACTGCAGCATTGCATCTTCTATTGCCACTGACTGGAAGAAAGAAATGCTCAAATGTAAACAGGCATTCATATGCAAGACTTGTCCAGTGCACATTGACTAGACAGGGACTGACAACAACTGGAACATGACACAAAATGTAAAACATTGTTAAGAACCTGATTCTATTTGCTCACCACTTTGTCCAGGCACTCAATACAGCTTCTCAATAAGACTAATGTATTTCAGAAATATTAATTTATTTGTTGTCTTTTCCTGTGCATTAATATAGATGAGCTCTAAGTATTTCTTTTATATGAAATTATTATTGGGTCTTTAGAAACAAGAACCATATTAGGAATTATTATTGACAGTGTGCAATGATTGACTTTTGTAACATTTAAATGTAGTTTCACACTGGATGTAGAAAGAATTCGTAAATAATAACAGGACTATAAATACACAAATAGGAAATCTAATATAAAGCCTTGCTTTCTACAGATTTATTTTATAAAGTAGAGAAAATAAACAAGTGCCTAGTGACATTTTACTAATAGCTGTATCAATTTTAAGCTTCCACATAAAGATTTTTTAAGCATAATGGAAGTTAAGACTCCTTGAACTATGATTCAGGACACAAAAAAAAGTGGCCCGACTTTCAACCTTCTTTCAAATTTTGTCACCCTATAGTTAAATACAGCACAATTCACAAGACTCATTTTCTCTGATAAAGCACCTCAGGTCTGATTTTAAAGGATATCTGATCAGCTTCAGGCTAAGGTAACTACTTCTCTGACCACCAAGTACTAAAGAGTTTCCTAAAAGCACATGGTTCTACCTAAAAATACTCAGTAAAGATACTTAAAACTATCTGTACTGAAATATTAATAACATTCTACACTCAAATTTTTTGAAAGAAACAAGACTCCATCAGCATTTCCAACTCTTGACATGTTAACCCAAAACAAAAGTAACTGAAGTACTTGAGTTCCAAAGGACTAATCAGAAGAAATTGACATCAGCTATTTGGGGCAACAAAAAATCCAATGGAAAACCAAAAACAAACCAATGTTTTAATTTATTTCCCGAATCATTCACATATGCTGTTAACATGCTAATATGTTAAGACATGAAGATGAGGTAATTTAAGAGTTGGTTTATGTATTCACTAATTGCAGAACAAAACAATAATATGGAGGCAAATGCAGTGCAATCCCATGTACATTACTATTATGTTAACAAATTGTCTGGTAACCTCAAATAGATTGGAGTATTGGGTAAACTTTGTAATCTCAATGAAAAGGCACACTAGATACTAGTTAAATTGTTTATCTTATACTGTTGTGGCATATTTCTGTATTCACTGTCAGTAGATCAAGAGTAACCTTCAAGAGAATGAATCAGAAGTGGAGTTTTGCAAACCTAAAGACATATTCACATAGCAGATAACGCAACCAATATTCATAGCTAATAAAGAATGCATCTCAACAAGGATGACAAAAGGTTGTCATTTAATGCTGCTAACTGTCTCTCAAGCATTTGAAAAAAGTAATTTTTGGCATATATGTTGTACTCACAGAGCAGCAGCTTACATGTTTATTATTTTAAATCTCTTTTCAATTAAATTAAGCATTTTGACTAATAAAATACATGTATTAATATCTCTCCCTGTAGGAAACTGGTGCAAAATTCTCTAAAATGGTATATAAATAGTATTTAAATTGGATTTTTTTTCCCCTGGGAGTTTGCAATCAAAGCCCATTATTCTGCTTCTCATCCAGAAGTTAGCTGTATTACAGAAGACTGTTGTGCAGCTTTTGTTCTTTTCAGAGAACAAAAGCTGCACAAGACAGTGTCAACTCTAGTGCTGCCATCCCAAGAGCCACCCCATCAAATGTTCACCTTTCGGTCAGTATACTAAAGCACAAAGATCATCATTAAAGAAGTTTCAGTTTTAAAAGATAATTTAGAAACAGTCCTGATTTCAAATGGAGCTTTAACATTTATTTCTTTAATATAAAAAGAAAATACTGAAGCAAACTTTTTTACCTTTACCTATTTTCCCCTCAGTTTACAAGATAAGAAGCCTTTATTACATTTAGAGCTCAGATGTGGTAGAATTTTTGATACATTATATGAAAAAATTTTTCTCTTAAAATTGTACCATTATGCAGTCAACTGACAATTATACAAATTGGAAGGTACTGTAGCACCAAATGAGCCAGCTGTACCCACTTTACTAATAAGGAAATAAAAAGTTTTTTTATTGGGGAAGCCATTAATTTGGCAATTATTTACAAGTCATTTTTTTATCGATTTTGAACATTATAGTCACCCTTTCAGAGGCAGTTGCTAAAAGTTATCACAGTTTCTTGGTTGCCTAGCTGAACTGTTGCNCTGAGAACGCAAGTTCCTAGACTACTTTGTTTTGAGCAGTATTATTACTCTAGCAATAGGTGTGTTCTGCCTTGGTCTAAGAGCAAAAATTCCACATCACACAAACCCTAATAAAACTATGTCTCAGGAAAGATTTCACTTGCTTTGTGCATACAATTCTGAGAGTTCTCTCCATAAGAATCACAATCATTAAATCACTGCTGCACACGCAGCAGCTCTCTGGCACTGAGAGTGCTACAATCATTCCATGCTGAGTCCACCAAAGAGGTATATATGCTTCTGAAGATATTTAAATCCAGCAATAAAATCATCCAGGTCACTCAAAATGTACCTTATGTATCTAGTGAAACTACAAAAAGAAGATACAACCCTCTCTGAATTAAGCTCCCACCTCTCAGTTCCAATACCAGGACTGCCCCTCTTAAATGCGTCTCTCCCAAAAAAAGCAAAGAAAGCCGCAGTAAGCCAAAAACGCCAACACACAGGATCAAAAAGTGATCTTTCTAATAAGCATTGCTTCTACATATGAGGGACATAATAGCCTCAAACCAGAGGAAGCTTGCTGAAATCTTACCAAAGAAGAGTCCACATAACTTACTTTCAGCACTCAAAATTTCAACATAGAAATCAATTTTCCCATTAAACTCTAAAACAGTTTACAACCAGTCAAGATATTCTTGGATAGAAGGCAGACATGCTGATAAACTGATATCTTTGTTTAATGTGCATCTTCAATTTCTAATTATCTTTATCTTATTTGTTAAATTGAGCTCTTCAATATTCAAAATATTGAATTTTATTTGTTTGATTGGGGGGGGTGTTACTGTCACGGTACTAAGACTCTTCCCATTCTCTGCCCATTTATAAACTGTTTAGGTCATTTATGATCAAATTGATCAAAATGATTGTCGATGCTAACTTTAGAATTAGTATCTTTGGTCATATTTATCTGCAGAACAATTCAAAAGGATTCAGTTTTGAAATATATTTTTTTTTTTTAAATCACCAAAAAGAAAGAACATGTCTAACTGTGTCCATAAAGCTTACATTTAAAAAAAAAAAAAAAAATTAACTGTAATAAACCATTATGTGTTCTTTTTAAAATAAACAGCACCTTTTGTTTGTCTTGAGTCTCTTATGATTGCAGTGATTCTCCCTATTCAATTTCCCTGCCTAAGACCATAAAATTTGGCTGTGAATTGGCATTGAGACAGATAGTGCTATGGTCTACACCTTTTAATTTTTCCTGTAATTATTAATAACTTTAATATTAAAAGAAGTTATTTGATACTTTAAACAAGCCTTCCACCCCAAAGCACACGCTACACTCACAGTTCACCTAATTTCAAAACAACTGCAGAAACAGTAATGTATCAATCATTGTACTTTTCTTCTAAAATACTTGTAGCACAATTTCTTACAACCTTACAGGAAATTGAGTATTTTTCTAGTCAGCTTTCAGGACAAATTAGCTGAAATACTTGAATTAGCGGATAAAGTGCTTTAGAATTGGAATATTTTCTTCAAAAAAGAAAAAATGAATGCTATCAGAAGTTTGTAACTGAAGATTAATTTATAATTTCTCTCTGAGGAATAATTCATCTACTCATTTCTGCATTTTCTTGTGCAGAAATAAACAAAAAGCACAGTTTTAACAAAAGACTGATCGATAAAGCATGAAACCACAAACGACAGACAGAACAAGTATGAGCTTACAAATGGCAAATAAAGATTCTGTGTCAGTAAAAAAGTCAAGTCTCTTTATGAAGGATTTCAATTTGAAGTACTGATTCCAGCAGATTTGCTGACTTACTACAACCCTGCACTTCTCTGATGTCAAGCTCACATATACAACCAGGGATCTGGAATCAGAGCTCAAATTTATTCTTAAATAGATTTTGCAGGTTGAAGTGACTTGAACTCTGAGCTTGGATGCTAAATGGTACTTTCTTAAAAGTAACAAAAGAACATCCCCAACTTAAAAAACACAACAGAAAGGGGGGGGAAAAAAAAAGAAAAAAAAGGAGGCAAAAGAAAAATAAAACAAAATTCAAACAAACAAAAAAAATACATATTCAAACCAAAACACACTCCCAGGCAAACCAAAACAACAACAAAATCTAAAAAATAGATTTGAGAATATTCCCAAAATTGACATTCTGAATCATTCATTCTGTTTCAAGGTTCTTTTAATAATCAAGTTAGAAAATAATTAACTGAATATTTAGAAGAAAAGGTTAAAAAGTCTAGGATTACCTTCAGTTGATTATTGAAAATATCAATTTCCTGAAGCTTAGACCTGGTTTCCTTTTCTACTTCATCTAGCTGGTCTCGAAGCTGTTGACGTGCTAGTTCCTTGGCTTCTAAGGCTCTTTTGATAGTAAGAAGAGAATCTCCTGGTTTTAAACATATTGTCAAATAAGTATTCTTACACAGAGAATTTAAGGTCATAAAAAGCAACATTTCTCAACATCCATCTTGCAACACAAAAGAAGACATTAGAGTGCACTGTGCATCTTGACACCATGTCCTATACAAACCTAGATATGTACAGAAATATACTTACTGTGCAAACTGTTCTGTTGAACTTGCTTTAGCTGATCATTAAGTAATTGCTTTTCTGGAATCAACCTTCCAAGCATCTGCTGAGATTCCTGAAGAGAAGACAACAAGGAGAGAGAAAATAAGAAAAGAAACAGACCAAAAGGTGAGTGAAGTATGACCTTAGAAGTAAGGCCTATCGTTTTCATTTCTTCTGAAATGACTTTTTCTCTCATTAAAGTATGTATTATTGCTATTATCTAAGCACTATCTGTGTGATACAGTACTACCACTCAGACATAGTTCTCTGCCAATACAAAATCTATGCAGATTAATCAAGAACTGATTCTCATTTAATACATAATTTGGCTTGGAATTCCCTGAAATTCAGGACAAAGACAAGGACAGGTATCAGGAAATGTTAAAACAAGCACTGACTAACCACTTAATTCTCATTTTAATAAGCTAATATAAACTTTGATCAGGAATAGAAAGACAAAGATTTACAGTTTAAAGAAGATTAAAAATAAAGGCTTTCACTTTAAAGGAATAAATTATGCCCAAAGTCTATACAAGACAAGCTCTTTCAGAAGAGAATGACCCAAGTCCTCAATTCAGAACTCTGGAAAGAGGATTACAGTCTCTCTCAATCTCAACACACAGTCACAAGACTGTACACCTATATACCACAGGCGGCACTGCAGATGAGATAATTCTGCTTTGGTGGCGCACACACCACACATAGATAGTTCTTCCTCTTTTTGCTACTTCATCCACCTTCCAGGAGCCTTGACCTTCAAATTCAAGTAATTAAAAAAAAAACATATTCTAGAAGCGTGAGGTGAAACAGCTTATTTTTTAAAAGCTGCCTGAGAGTCAACATCTGATCTTTCAAACAAGACAAGTAATCTATTTCAGCAGTTGTCTTGAACTGCAGGCTTTTGAGGAATCAATCATCTGACAATTTCAATTTGTCATGAAGGATTGCAAATAATGATCTCAAGAATAAATATCACCTAATCACTTAATACCAGATGGAGTCTAAGAGAAGTGAGGGTTTTCTCTTACAAGAACACAAAGGTTGACTATACTGACATGACTTCATAGTTATCCCACTTCACTCATGGAACTCAGCTCAGATCTTATGATTATACAATGACTGCAGACTACTGTAATCTCTTTATGTTCCAGAAAACATAGCATAACAGAGTCAAGGACTTCATAAATTCACAAAGTAACAAAGAAAAACTATGTATTTGACTATCAAGAGTTACATCTGTCCCTCTCTATTCAGCTGCACTGCCTACAGCATCAGCAGATCTTTTTTGGCCCTTCAAGGATATCATGAAGGCCAAATATTCCTGTCATGGGATTACTATTCCCCACCTAGAACCAAATGAGAAAGAGCAATATGTAATGCAGCACTATCCACATAATCTGCCTGAGGAGGCTTAATCCTTCTCAAAACACACTGTTACCATGTTCTTAAACTACACGCAAAATCCACACTTTCCCTTCTACCAGTTTCCCACCCAAATACCTGCGTGCCCCATGCCACAGTTTGGGATGAAAATTTTAAACATTATTATTATTAATTTAGTGTAGCACACAGGCATTAAGAAAATTAAGTTTTCAAGTAGCATAATCCAAGAAAGTTGGCATCTAGTAGACTAAATTTATTGATAGATAAACCTCGAGAGATAAAGTGGAAAGGAAATCACCTTTCAAGACACAAGGATATCAAAATTGTAACATTCCAATTGAAGAACCATGCAGATAAGCTAACCAGAACAGACATCATAATGAAACAAAGATTTACAGGAAAATAATCATTCTTCAAGCACAAAAAGTAACACAGGACAGTATTTCAGGGTGGAAACTAATCCTATCTTTAGCAGTTCATTTTTCAAGGTTCGAATACTTCTAAACTCCAAAATAGTCAGTCATAATACATATAATATCTTGGAGGGCATTAAAAACAGAGCGCCATGAGATCAAGAATGTGAAGCTCCGTGTCCTGAAATCACAGACACCCATGTAATAAGCATCTACTCCAAGGGCATCCACAACATGCTTTTCCACATCTTTTAGTTGTATTAAGAGATGAAGTTTCATGCAAAATGGTATTTCCAAGAATTGAATAATGTTACATAGAGCAGTAAACGGCAAATGAAGCAATAAAAACCTGACAGTTCCTGTCAAACTAATGAGAAAGCTCTCTTCTAAGCCTACATCCTGAGCAAGAGGACAGGCAAGAAACTGAGATATCACTATACATCTTCAGTCTCTGCCACACATGCTGCTTCCAGTGCTTCAGGGGAGAGTCACATTGCTTTGGAGCCAGTGTTCATCAAGGAGGCACAAAATATCTGCAGGTAACTAGCAGAAGCCCTGCAGACAGTACAACCATGACTGAAACACATATAGTTGAGGTGTTTGGAAGACAGGATCCCTCCAAACATCCCTGGAAACACCATTCTACCAGATACCACAGATTTATATAACTAACACAGATTCTCATTACTCAGGATCTACAATTTCTACAAGTTTGATTGAACTCCATCCTGAAACTAATTAATAGGTTGAAAAATAATTACTCCTTAAGACCTAGCTCATTTTTCCACAGCCAGTGTCAGATGCGTTAAACTATTTCCATCATCCTGAAATGACAACTGACAATATTAACTTTTATATCTATTGGAGAGTTTAGAGGATAAAAATCTCCTTTAAATAAAATCACTTACTGATTGAGTCTTTCCTCTACAAACAATACAGCAAAATTTAGAGGATGATTCAGAAACTCATCTTTTTTTTTTTTCCAGGAAAAAAAACTATCCATTCTTTAAGGTTCTCTTCTCCCCAGATAAAATTTGGCCTTTTCCATTAAGTAGTGACACTTCTTTCTGGGATCACAATTGTGATAAACCTCTCAAGCAACACTAAAATATTAGTGGTTGAGATCAATGATCGTCTGAGATCATATCACAAAAACACAGCTGTTGTCAATCTTAAAACAAACAAAAAACTCCTCAAAAAGTCTCAAAATCAAAAATACAACAAAAAAGACAGGAAGGGTACCTGAAATAGGGCAAGAAGGGTGCAAAGAGACTGTTTACAAAGGCCTGTAGTGATAGTATGAGGGGATGCTAGGACACAATTCTTTACTGTGAGGGTAGTGGAACATTGGAATGGGTTGCCCAGGGAAGTAGTTGTGGCCCTATCCTTGGAAATATACTCAAGGTCACACTCAAGAAGGCTCTGGGCAACCTGATCTAGCAAAGGATGTCCCTCTTTATTGCAGAGGGGTTGGACTAGATGACCTTTGAGGTCCCTTCCAACCCAAACCATTCTATGATTCTATGACTTTCATTACAGAATTGCTGTTACAGCCATCACTAACCAAGCTATTCAGAAAGTGAAAAGGCATTAACTAAGCTACTGGGGTACATACCATCTAGTATCTATCACAGTGACCAGAGACAGTTAAAAATCACTACAAACATAGCAGTGATTCCAGAAAATGAGTATAATGCAGACAACTGTGCAAATTTTTTTTTTCCCCAGATGTTTTTAAAAAAATTCAGAGGAGTGTCAAAATGTTGGAGCCAACAATCTACTTTTCAGCCATCATGACTGAGTTGTAAGCAGCAAATGTTAGGAAGGTGAAGAATTCCTCTGCTCTCCTTAACTTTTTGTTTCATGGTGATGTAGTTAAACCCAATACATAAAAGCTGTACCTATGGAAAAAAGCATATCTATGATCAGCCAAGAATATGATTAAAAATGCAAAGAGATGTTAACAAGTCTACAGAGAACACTGTCCCCAGTTTATTGAGCACTTTTTAATGAACTACTCAACCACATCTACTTGTAGATAAATTATCTTTCTCATTACTTGTTTCCTAATAGTGCTGTTTTCACTTTTTTTTTTTTTTTAACTTCTCTCTGTATTTCCAATTTCTCATATCTAGTTGTGGAAACATGTCAAGTTTTGGATAATAATTATACTTTCTCAGAAATTCTTACAATGTGTGTTATAATGGGACCATATCTCAAATTTTTCTGACTACTGAGGCTAACTGAATAAAAATTACAAAGTTACCAGAGACGTGGTGCTAAGGGACATGGTTTAGCACCAGACTTGGTGGTTAGATAATGTTTGGATTCAACTTTCAAGGCCTTTCCCAACCAAACCAATTCTGTGATTCTGTGAAACGACAGATGAAAGTAGAATATGGATTCTATTTAATTTGTTGAAATAGTATTTATCTATCAAGGGCTACGTAGCCGCTCAGCTGCTTCTACTTTAGACCATTTCTTTGGAAAGCTTTTGAAAGAAGAGTCAGAAGGAAATTCATGAGGTTGTTGCTTTTATGTGGAGATTAGCTGTGCACGTAAGATCAGTAGTCTTTAACTTATCCAGGGAAAAGGGACTTGAAATCAGAAGAGTAGATTTAGATGGGATGTTAGGAAAAAGTTCTTTTCTATGAGTGTGATGAGCACTGGATCAGGTTGCTGAGAGATGTGGTTGAAGCACCATCCCTGGAGATATTCAAGGTGAAGCTCAACGGGGCTCTGGGTGACCTGATCTAGTTGAGAATCATAGAATGGTAAGGTTGGAAGGGACCTCAAGGATCATCTAGTTCCAACCCCCTGCCATAGGCAGGGACACCTCCCACTAGCACAGGTCCCTCAAGGCCTCCTCCAACCTGGCCTTCAACACCTCCAGGNTTTCCAACCCAGGTAATTCTACGAAAAGAAAGATGTCTTGTGGAACGTGTAACTGGACAAAACTTCAATAAAAATTTAAGATCTTTCAAGAAAGATGGAAAAAAAAAAAAGAGAGAAAAAAAATACTCATATGTAAAACAAAAACCTGAAGTTTAAAGTTCTAGTTATGTTGAAATGAATGTACTAGATTAATTATGCTTAGAAAGTTGAAATGGAACAATAGGATTAGGTTTAAATACAGGCTTTAAACCTAAGCCCTCATAAAATTCTCTGTAGTGGTAAAAAAAAAAAACCACTGAGAACACCATCTCCAGCCAAGTATGAATTTCAAGCAATACAAAATACTTAACAAAGAGGAAAATCCCTTAATCAAATGCAACACCTCATCTAGAACTTAGAAAATGACAAAGAATATTCTTTCACTAAGGCAGATATCTACTCAATTCTATCTTTGAAAGGGAATCCTGGAGAAATAGGAGAGAGAAGAATGTCCAGGGCTAGACTAGGAACTTGTTCAACTCAAATTCAGTCTTGAAAGTTCATTATTTTATAATACATTTTTAAAAAGCATTATCAACAAGCCACTCCACTGAAGTAATTTCATTCTTTCAACACACAAACAGCAATCACTGCCAAAAAAAACACACGCTGTGAAATTCCATTCTCATATCCCCAAACCCTTTAATATTTTCAGCCAAATGATTTACTGTTCCACATAACAGGATTCAATGAGGATGAAGTGATAATCACAGACACATCTTGAAGTGCAGAAAGCAATTCCCAGACATATCTGAAGAAGATTAATTTAAAAGAATGACAGTTATCTACAAATTCTTACACACAAGAAACAACACAACATACATTGCAGCAAGTTTGCTTAGGTGATTGATGCAGCTGAGGAGGTCAAAATCCAAGGCTAAGAACTCAATTAGAGAATGTTTTCTCACCTGTAGCTGCTGTTGCAAATGGGTGATTTCTGCAATTCTCAGTTCTCTAGATTTATTTGTACTTTCAATTTCTTGTCTTTGGGTAGACAGCCGACATCTGATATCCTGGAGCTTTCCCTCCAACTGATTTTTTTTATCATTCTTTAGGGGATTAAAAAAAAAAAGAAAAATATCTCTCCTTTTTACCAGAATAGTTCGACAAGGAAGTCAGGATGTGAAAAGTACCTTTATTCTACGCATAAAAGTTGAAACTATATTAAACAGACATAGCCATATGACAGCCACTATTGTGCTTGTGTGTTTTATCTGCAATGAAATCACTTACCAGAGCTTCCAGCTCAAATTCTAAGGTCTTCTTCTTTGCCTTCAAAACAACTATGTCCTCTTGCTCTTTGTTTCTTTGATTTAGTAGTTCTTGCCGACGATTACGCTCCCACTCAAGTTGCCGCTGTCTCTCAAGTTCCCGTTTTGCAGCCTGTAGCATATAACAAAAACAAATAAATAAATGAATGAAAGATCTAGTTTGAGAAACAATTCTAATTGATCATGTTCATTTTCTAATGTGGAATTAAAATAGCAATATAAACACAATTCTAAACTGTTCACTAATATGCTGGTTTGAGGCTAATTGGAATATTTCAATAAAAAACTATATTATAGGCTGTGAAAAGCAAACAATGGTGATGCCTACTTCACTCATAGGCTTGCTGAGATGTATAAGAACAAGGACACAAATAACAAATATAGATAAGATCTAGAGAGTCTTGCTCTCTACCTGGTGTGTGTCTTCTGGCCTCTCTGCTAACCTAACTAACCACTCTGCTTCTAACCCCCCTGGCCGATCCTCCAAAATCACCTTGCATGTAAGGCACACCCTGGGGTAAGGTAGAGGGGTGGAAAGAAGGTGGAAGGGTGGTTGGGAGCCCCTCCTGGGGACTCTGATTTCTGGGAGGGGGATTGTGTTTCTGTATTACCTTTAACTTGTATATTTCTGTAAATATTCTTGTCTGTTGCGTGTATCTCTGCTAGTATATTGTGCTAAGCTGTAAACAGAGTTTCAGTCCTTAACTTCCAGCCTGCTGAGTCTAGTCTGGGTACTTTCTTTCATAGTGGTGGTGGGGGGGAACTCCCAAACCATAAGGTTGGAATATGTGCCTCTATTAAACACAGAAATTGCTCAACTGTGTCAGTGCTCACTTGGAAGCACTGAAGTGAGGCTTCACTGTACAGCTGATAGGAGACTGAACAAAGTATCACTCTATTTCAATCAGCTTTCCAAGATCCAACTTTCTGATTTAACGAGTTGTTTCATATTAAGACTTCAAGAACTTGCCAGGATAGAATCATATCTAGTATTGGAGACTGTAAAGAGATACCTTGCAGCTTTGCAAAGAATAGCTAAATGCTGCTGCACTGAATGCATCATTATTTGGCAATGTGCAAAAATAGCAGTTTTTAAAGTTAGGCAGTATGTGTTTTCTTTAATAAGTTAACTCACCACAGGAATCATAGAATGGTAAGGTTGGAAGGGACCTCAAGGATCATCTAGTTCCAACATCCTGCCATAGGCAGGGACACCTCCCACTAGTACAGGTCACTCAAGGCCTTGTCCAACCTGGCCTTGAACACCTCCAGGGAGGCAGCAGCCACAACCTCCCTGGGCAACCTGTGCCAGTGTCTCTGCCTGTGCCAGGAAGATTATGAATGTCAACAGTATCTTAAAGTTTTTCTTTGTTCATTCAAGCATCTCTTTATAGCAAAGAATTTTTTTTTTAAAGAAGTATGAGTGTGCTAGATGTAAATATCTCATCTATTCACTTCAAAGGTAAGGAAAGAGTTTGCTATTGTGTGAAAACCCAGAAATTTAATTACATTCACATAATACAAGACAGCAAAGTAGTTAGTGTATACACTACATTTTGTTGTAACCAAAGGCAGCTGC
Source organism: Ramphastos sulfuratus (assembly GCA_013399055.1). Lineage (NCBI taxonomy): Eukaryota > Metazoa > Chordata > Aves > Piciformes > Ramphastidae > Ramphastos > Ramphastos sulfuratus. Next base: position 45,135 of record WBNM01002704.1, read on the forward strand.
CAGTGACACAACCACCCTCCTCTTATCCAGCTGGTTACCTCTCTTCTTTCTATTTCTTTCCTTCTTTCCTCTTCTCTCTGCCGCTCCAATTCCCGTTGCTTTTCCAACTGTTTCTCTAGTTCCAGCTGTCTTTTCCGTTCCTGCTCCTGCCGCTCGCGTTCTTTCCTTTCCTGCTCTGCCCGTTCCAGCTGCGCGAGACGCTCTTGTTCTTTGCGCTGCTGTTCCAGGAGAGCCTGTCTCCGTTTTTCAAGTTCTAGATTGCCACGCTCAAAGTTCTCCCGTTTTTTATCTTCAAATGTAACTTTAATATACAGAAACATGGAGCAAAGGAGAATTAAACAGTGCTGCTGACTTCAAAAAACAAAAAAAAAATCCATATATGGTGGATCAAAGTGAAATAACCTTCCAATAGACGCAGCTCTCAACTGGTGATAATATAGCTCTACAGGTAGTTCCAGGTTTTATCATTAGCATTTATACTGTAGATTCCCTAAACCCACACTCTAAAGAAATCAAGGTGTTAATTTCAGTTCCTATTCCCCAGGCTTCTGGGTTTCTTCACAAAGCCCAGAAAGTTTGTCCAAGCAAGGACGTGGGATTTGGAGTTGTGCTGGTTTAAGGCTAATTGGAATATTTTAATAGAGAAAATTACAGGCTGTGAAAGGAAAAACAATGGTGATGTCTACTTCACTCATAGGCTTGCTGANTTCTTCTATATATTTGATAATAGGAGCAGTACTAACCCTTCAGTTACTACAATGTAAAGAATTCCAACAACTACGTTATCAAAAATCCGTTATGCAGATGACCAGAATGTGCTTAAAGATGATGTTCTTGTAACATTACTTGCTACTCTCAGGGAAAGGTACAGCTTGCTTCAGCTCTTGAGCACTGGAGATTGAGATTGGATTCCTGCAGATTTGAATTCTTGCTACTTACTGTCCTAAACAAATGATCTCAATTCCAGCATGGGCTCCCTGACATTCTCCTGCACCACCAGGGATCAAACTTCACCTATTCCAGGTTTGCAGACTACTCCCTCAGAGTTGCTCCAAATTATTCTCTCCACTTCACCTTCTGTGTCTTTTCATATCCTGTATAACCCATTCCCATACCCCACACTCTATACTTCTCTCCCCACATGCCTACTATGTACATTTTTGTCATAGACATGAAGAGATAGCACAGATTTACTTCAAAGTGTGCATGTGCTAACTCTTTGATTCCTTGGTCTGACATCTGCCGAATCAGTTGGATTGTCAGGGCTTTTTTCCTAAATTGGGGTCTCTTTCCTTTTGCTAATCATTAATTTTTATAAAACTTGAAAAATTTTAAACATTTGGATGGCTGTCAAGTTTGTTCAAAATTAGCCATTTTGTTCAAAGAATATTAAGACACAGACTGATAGACAAAGAATGTGATTACAGCTCCCATGGATTTAGAAAAACAAGCAAAAAGAAATTTAAAAAAACCCAAACAAACTATGCCCAGAATGTCAGTTAAAAGGAATAGGTAAAGGGATAAAACACTTGCAAGCAGCATAGACCATGTTAAAGGCTCAGAAAACACATACCACTAAGAAGAAACACTGGGGTCTACGATGGCTGCCCAGGAAGGTAGTGTGGACACTCCAAATAAGTGTCTATTAGTTTGTGTTACTGTCCTCAAGGGAAAGCTTCTAAAAGGTTATAAATGTCAACAATAAGAACTCTTTCAAATGTTTCAAAAGAATAAAATTCCAGTGCCTAGGTAGATTTTTAGCAAAGCCAATGAAGAAACATTCACTATTAGAAGTGATCTCTACAATGAAAAAAATCTGTACATCAAATACAGTAAAAGGCTTATACAGACTAGTTTCCCTTTAGCTGAATGCAAAAGTGGTTTTAAAATAAAACAAAAAAGAGTAACAGGTTGCCAAACCCAGACAACGCTAATTCACAGTTCAAATACAAAATTCACTACTAGCTGTGCAATCCATCCTTTAATCAACATCAATGCTGTAAGACTAGAAGATGACAAGTGCAATAGCAATCTTTAAGAAAAGACAGTATAATGATCCTGAAAGCTACAGACAAGTCAACCTACTCCCACTCTAGGCAAATTAGCAAATGTTACAATAGACAGAGAGTATAGATGACTAAACATAATACAATGTAAGAACCAAATCAGTAAAGATCTGCCACTCAAGTCTAACAGGCCAAACTGAATCAACAAGCAAGCTGAAAAAAGATTAGGTCTATAAAAGAACACTTGCATGATTTCAAAGCTTAATAAAGAAACTAAGCCAAGGCAGTGGTTGATCTTCCTGACACTACAAACAGCATACCCAAAATTCTCTGATTTCAGAGACACAAGACCTGGGCCTCAAAGAGCCAATACAGGAGAGTCATATCTCACCTGTGACCAAACACTTCATTCTGAGACCTCAGCAAGAGCTGCTTCAGCAGTTCCTTCACTGCCATATCCCTTCACTGTCCTACATGGCAGGAATTACTCAGTAGACTGCCAGCAGCAGTTCATTAAAAAACATAAACCAAAGACAGGGCTGTAACTGAATTGCTCACATGCAGATCCTCTGACCTAACAGGTAAGGAATGAGATAAAAGGTCCTTGTGAACTAACAAGCAGTTGAAATATTAGAATTGAGAGGTGAAATAAATTACAAACTTTCACTATGAAAGATTTTCAGTAGCCTGCTTCAAAAGATCTCTGCTAGCACTTGTGCTGTTCAATGTGCAAGAGTGATCTGGGAAGAGACTGAAAAGCAATGAGACAGCTTCTGGAGATGATGATGCAGTCACACCATCAAAATAAAAACCTGACTACAAAGACCTTTAGAAGAATCTTGCAAAACTTTGTGATCTGGCAGATGAAATTCAAATGTTAATGGCTACATAGTACTGTGCATGTGCAACAAAATTAAGCCTAACTAAAACATACACAGTCATGAGCTCTACAACGTTAACAGACTTGTGGAAAAACATTGGCATAACCCTGGAAAGTCTCTTAAAGCAAGAGCTTAGATGTAAGTTGTGATCAAAGAGACAATACAGTGTTAGAGATTTTTTTTTTCTTTTTTTTAAATGAAAAATCCTTTAGAACAACCCAGAAAAACACTATTATGGTACTGTATAAATGCGTTCTATTGCTGCATGTTTGGTTGTGCGACATTCTGGTCATCTTAGAATAAAATAGAGCAAAACTAAAGAAAGTAAAAGGAAGAGTCAGGGGATGATCAAATGTGTTAAGACACTAGTCTTCCCTAACCAAAGGTTTTCTACCCTTTTTTAATACCCTTACCTCCTTTTTTCTTTTTTTAAAATACATTTGCCCAAAGAGAGTCTAATGCTTGTATAAAGAAATATATTGTTGCACAAACTGCAGCGGAACAGGTCTCTGTTTGTATACTGGGATCTTATAAAGAGCATATAAGCAAAGCATTGCATCTGTTGAACAGCCCAAACATCTCCACTCTTAATAACAGAAAGGATCATTCAACAGTCAGGAATCAACTGCATCGAGAAACGTCTTAGTCATGCCTCTGCCAGGATACAGACTGATTTTGAAATAAAACATTTCTTAATAAGCTTGTAGAACTCCACACCATATAGCCTCCTGATAACAGCACACAACACATCTCTGTTTTTGGTTTCTCACCTGGTAATTTTTTTTCCAGTTGCTGCTGTTCTTCTTCTAATGATGGTTCTTCTGGTAACCTTTGGTCTACAGATCCTGAACTTGCAGCAGATATGCCACTACCAGAGCGTACCCTTCTGGCAATTAAAAGAAAATTCCAAGTTGCTTAAAAGAACCTATGCTTGCCAAATAAATAATAATTAAATCATAAATTGAATGTGATGATGTAATGTTTAATGATATTTAATGTTCCCTTAGCGTTAACCAGAGGATTTTACTCAGTCTTTGCCATTAAGATAACTGCTTTGTCCAGAGTTCCACACACTGGTGACCTCTGAAACTCAGCACCATGCAACCTTCAGATGCACTCAGTTCCGCTCTAAGATCTCTTATTTGTGACCAGCCTGAAGGTGGGAAAATGCCAACCTGAGCTACAGCAAAAGTTGGAAAGACAAAGGAAGACCTCACTATTGTAGAGCTAATAACAAGAACTCATATGGTAACTTCAGGAGGATACTTAAAGAATATGAAGTTGTCATTCTAAGCAAATATTTACTGTTGTTGTTACTGTCATTCCACCCATTTCTTCATGAAAAAGTGAAGTGGAGAAACAGAAGTAATGTCAAAAGACATCTGAATTTACTGCAGTGCAAATCCATAGCATATTTTTAATTCCAGTACATCCCATTTGCTCTACAGAAGTATAAGCTTGAACTTTAATTATCTATGGCCAGACTGAGCAAGTTTTGGAAGGCATGCTAACATAAAACATTGGCCAAAACTGTATTCTCACGGGGAATTCTTATTTCTAGCATCCAGTGTTTGTAAGAAAATCAAAATACATTTCCTAACAAGCATTTCCTAACAAGAAGGTACTCTGTGTCATAGATCCAGTACAAAAAGGAAAGAGGTTACTTTCCCATCTCTCCCACTTTACACTCACAGGATGGCTTTCCAAATAAAAGAAAACTTAAGGAATGAGATTCCAGAACTATAACCACTTACCTAAATGAAGGTGGAATATACTCTGGAGGCAGTACAGGTGGCAATGGCTGACCAGACATGGCTACATCAATTAAGTGCATAGCCAGAATAAACTCTTCAGCTGTAAGTTTTCCATCTTGATCAATATCAGAAAGATTCCTTTTTAAAGGGAAGGCAAAAAATAATTAAATTCTTAAATATTAAAAATCACTGCTAAAAAGCAAAGTTTTAATGTATTGAGTTCCAAATTAATACAATTTTTCACTTTTTTTCCACACTAATTTATTTCTTCAAAACAAATAAAAAGCAAAACCCAAATGTTTCACTATTGTCCACATTCTCACACATCTGCTTTGAAACCATCCTGATAGCCATGGCTTCTGCTTACTCTAAAATACTCTTTTAGTGCTGCCTGTACCATATGCTATTTAAGTAACATTAATCAGAGTTTTCTTCAACACCTTGTGCACACTACACAGAACTATTCAGAAAAGAATCAGCTCAGATGTTTGATCTAATTTTTCGGTTGGGTCTTCTTTCTCATTCTTTCCTGAAGGCTCCTGTTACACATTCCACAGCACACATTTGCATCTAAATAAATTCCATTATCATTCTAGTACTGTCAAGCACAAAAACATTTTAGCATTATACTCCATAATTTTTAATATGTCCAACATCTGAATGGCCTAAACCCAGTAGTCCAACAGATGCACAAAATATTTTAACTCATGCTAAGGATGAAATTTCACAGCCTACACAACACCTTTGCTTCTCTAGCACGCTGCATTCTCATCATGCAAGAAAATCACCCACAACACTATGAAAATCAAAGGTAAGCAATTGCTACATTCTTTTGATGCCTCAAGGCACAGGGCTTCATGTGATTTAAATTTGGAAGACAATTACAGCCTTATTTGATCTATGCTAGTGTTATTGAACTCCTCAGGCTGGAGCACAAGAACAAGTCAGTAGGATGAAAATCTCGCATGCAAACATATAATTGATCAGCTATCTTAGCAGTCTAGGTTAATATCTTTTTTATGGAAAAACCAAAACAGCTGCTACAGAGTAGCTTGACAGGCTGTGTATAAGTTCTTCACTTTGTGTGTTTATGAGTCAGTGATTCCAGTTTCAATGGAGTGAAAAATCTTGTCTCCAAGAACAGCAACAGTGGTTCCCCTGCTTGAGAGTCTGTATCAAGGAACGGAGTAATACTTAGGACAACAAAAGCAGTAACATCAAGTCCTTATCTCAACAGACTCAGCAGTTTTGAATGTCAGAGATTCTTACTGTAGCTTTCTTAGGAAATGGAGAAGGAATGACTGCTTTTTAAGATATAATGAAAACAACAGTGCTTAGCAAAGAACTGAAACACCAGCTTAGAGCAACACCACAGAAGTCAGAACTCAGAACACTTGCAACACAGAACTCGTTCAAAAGTCAGATGACTTTGTTTGAAAACCATTGTCAACTCACTAAGAATTATAAAGTATACAAGTTAATCAGAAATAAATTTCCATGTGACAATAAGAATATAATAAACTTTGGCTAACAAGAAATTGAAGGGGAAAAGAAGCTGAGATTAATGTTTTCTTAAAATCAATTATTTCAAACATATGTAACTCTAGCTTCTTGGAAATAAACCCTCAGAAACTTATATAAAAGGCAGATAAGCCCCAAAGAATGCATGGTTTTGGATTAAACTTCCTTTTGTACTAACTGTGCAAACACATAACTTTCACTGGTGCTGTATCACATATGGCTGGGGACATGGAAGACACAGGAGGGTACAAACCCGCTCTGCCTAAGAACCCTATAATTGAAACCCAACTTCAAAAACTTTTATGTGCATTGCATAAAAGATGCTCTTTTTTACTTTTGTGAAGTTCATGTTAATATAAGCACAGCACTGCAGGGTTTCTTTTATAAATTTACACATTAAAACGAGCAATGTGGAGGAAGAGTGGAAAGGGAGAACAAATGCACAGTATGCAGGATAGAGTTTTAATTACAGTTTCCAGTTTAATGAAAATTGATAGATTTATTTTTACCATATTGAAGCCAGCTGAGCCTGGGGTAAACTCGACTGCATAAGGATAGTTCTTGCTTGTGGACCTAACAAAGTGAAACAAAGATTAACAAACAAATAAGCAACTTTCCTTTTCTTTCATTACAAGGTAGATACTATACAAGCAGAGCTTAGTTCTGAATAGGTAACACTGAAGAAATGTTATCAGCATGAACTAGGTTCCCCCACAAAGGAAAATACTAAAAAATGCATAACCCTTTCCTTTTGTACAACAATCTCTCAGACAAGAAAAAAGAAAAGCTATGAAAGACAAGGAGATGCTCCCAGAAACAGGAAAATTAAACCAGTGCACACCATTCCAGTTTCTTTCTGAAACAACAGGCACCTTCACCAGTGGGTGAACTAAACACTAAATGGCTGCACAAGTTTTCACATAATCCACTGCACTCTTACCAAAATTAATTTCCCAGTGCCAATTTGCTTTGCAGAAAATAAAGAGAAGGTGATAAAATGATCATAGCTGCTATGATGAACATTTGTTTCTAAACCAAATCATTAAGCAGTTGTGAGATTCAACCAGAAAAATATTGTCAGTGGCAAGAGAGATTGGGAGTATCTAACTATCTCAATAGTTATATTGATGCTATTATATTGCTATTATAATTGGCCTTTTACAGTTCAAAAAAAAAGAGACAACAGAAATGGTTTCAATACCTGTTAAGTGTCCACTCATTGTTTTATCGTGGCTATTGAATAGCTGTCTGTACTTTAGTCTTGATGACTGAGGTACAGCCCACTCTGCCACTGGAGGCACACTAGAATTAGAAAAAGGATAAGGAAGGAGGGAAATTAATTTTATTCACATGAAGCTAAAAAACACAATAGGATGAAGTGTTGTACAGAGATCAGTTTTGTATGTCTGAAACCCTTTTTTTTGTCCTGGGAGGGCTTAAATGCTGTTGGACTGGTTTCGGCTACTGTTCTCCTCCTGCCCTGGGTGGGGTCCAGGAGTTGAGTGCAGACACCCTGTGGGACAAACTCAAAATTTCTAGTGGGAGGTGTACAATGGTGGTCGGCTTCAACAAAGCTGCCCTGAAGGCCAGCAGCCAGCACCAAGTGTCAGGTGTCTTGTGCAGGCCCTCAACCTGCCCATGTAGTCACAGGAGGCATGAAATTTGAATTCATTGGCAAAAACTTGTGATGCCTGTACCTACTGGGCAGTTAGATTTTCAAAAGGTATATTTAATGGGGACAGTCTCTCCAGCTATGCTAAGTTCCCCATTAGAAGACCATTTCGCTGGGTCTCTGCTTGAAGAGAGCATTGTTTTGACTATTAATAATAGTACATATTCATACAAAAATTATATCCATAATATAAAATATTAATTAATTTTGTAACACTTTTTCACAAATATTCCTTTCTATTCCTGAAACCACAATGGGTTTGACTTCTTGTCTGAAAACCTTTATCATAATCCAGTGTCTCAGAAGATGTCTTTTTGGTAAAGCTGAATGACAGGCTTGAATTGTGTTTTTTCCTTTACTAGCAGATAATTAAGTAACCTAAACAGTTCAGAGAAGTTAAAAGTTTTACCTAAATATAATAGGAAATGCCCTACCAGACAGCAAAAGTAGTACAGAATCATAGAATGGTAANCTTTAACTGGTTTTATCCAACTAATTCATAAGCTTATTAAGGAAAACAAATGTAAAATATGCTAAAAAAGAGTGAAGAAGCTACACCTGAAAGAAGTCAACATTTCTCATATAGAACTCAACTGACAAATGCAACATCGCCACTTCAAATTTATTCATGAAATAGGTTGAGTGCTGTTATTTGTAGCTAGAATTTCCCATGCTGGAAGGCTGACAAGTCTTCATATTGAAAAAAAACATGATCAGTTTCTCTGTCTTTAGGCACATTCAACTTTTGTCCTTTTTGATTAAGGTCGGAGAAGATGGAAACACATCCAGATTTGTCAGTGACATGGACAGAGGAATCAGTGCACCCTCAGCAAGTTTGCAGATGACACCAAGCTGTGTGGCACAGTCAACTTGCAAGAGGGCAGGGATCCATCCAGAGGGACCTGGACAGGCCGTAGAAGTGGGTGCAGGCTAACCTCATGAAATTCAACAAGGCCAAGTGTAAGGTCCTGCACCTGGGTAGGCACAATCCCCAGCACAACTCCAGGCTGGGTGGTGAATGGCTGAGAGCAGCCCTGAGGAAAAGGACCTGGGGGTCTGGGGTGATGAAAAGCTCAACATGAGCCTACAATGTGCGCATGCAGCCCAGACAGCAACTGAGTCCTGGGCTGCAGCAAGAGCAGTGTGGGCAGCAGGGCAAGGGAGGGGATTCTGCCCCTTTGCTCTGTACTCCTCAGACCCCATCTGGAGTCCTGTGTGCAGTTCTGGAGCCCCCAGCACAGGAAGGACATGGAACTGTTGGAGTGGGTCCAGAGGAGGCCACCAAGATGCTGAGAGGGCTGCAGCAGCTCTGCTGTGAGGACAGGCTGAGAGAGTTGGGGCTCTGCAGCCTGGAGAGTAGAAGGCTTCCAGGAGACCTTAGAGTAGCCTTCCAGTATCTGAAGAGGGCCTACAGGAAGGCTGGGGAGGGATTATTTACAAGGTCTTGCAATGACAGGACAAGGGGCAATGGGTTTAAACTGGCAGAGGGAAGATTTAGACTGGATGTTAAGAGGAAGTTCTTTGCAGTGAGGGTGGTGAGACACTGAAACAGGTTGCCCAGGGAGGTTGTGGTTGCTCCCTCCCTGGAGGTATTCAAGGCCAGGTTGGACAAGGCCTTGAGTGACCTGTACTAGTGGGAGGTGTCCCTGCCTATGGCAGGGGGTTGGAACTAGACAATCCTTGAGGTCCCTTCCAACCTTACCATTCTATGACTCTAAACAAGCATTTGTAACAGCATAAATAAAAACCTTAAAATCCTTTTAACCTTAACATTCTAGTGTCACATGACAAGACACAAAGCAGCTAATATTTCTACTTCTATTTTCTGTTTGCCAACGATTGCATTTTAATAATACTCTGTCAAGGAAGCAAAGCAAAACCAAGCTGGTTCTTAATGAAATAATAAAAAATTATAATTAAATCTTCTATCAACCATGTGATTTTTCTCCTTCACTAGTTTTGCTAGATTTTAATTTCCACATACGAAATTTACTTTTGTTTTACATATATATTAAATTAACTTTTGTGTTACGTATATATTCGCCTTGATCTGTGAAGTAAGATTACCACATAGTAAGTAATGAAGCTCTCCCTCGTGGACACACAGATGGTAGTTTTGGAGCAAGAAATTCTGGAGGACAAAATAGTTAAGGGGTATGCCAAACACCATGCATGCCAAGTGTTCACTACCGGTGACTTGGCAGACAGAGATAAAAAGCATGGCAAAGAATTTTGAATTTCACCCTTCTCAGAATTAAAAATAATTCTCAAGTAGAAAAAAAAACAAACTCAAAATTTCAACTTTACATTTCAATTTAATAGACTTGTCTCTTCTTCCTCTCTTTCCATGAACTCTGCAAATCAATTACTTTGCTATCTGTTTTCTCCAAAATAAAATCTGAAAGACACAGGGCAGTTCATCACTCAGCAACAGTAGCAGTCTGTGAAGGAATACCTGCTTCATTCCTGACACATTATTTCAGAGTTACTGAAGGCCTTGAGTAACCTGTACTAGTGGGAGGTGTCCCTGCCTATGGTAGGGGGCTGGAACTAGATGATCCTTGAGGTCCCTTCCAACCTTACCATTCTATGATTCTATAAATAACAGCAACTGAGCTAAGGAAGGTCTAGCCCAAGCCCAAACAGTTTAACAGAACCATGCAATGTCACCTCAGAAAAGAATTTGTCTCACCTGACATTCAGACTTCTGTTGGTAGTAAAAGTGATTAGCAAGATTCAGATATAGTTAACTCCAAACCTATGATAGCCCTCTTGTGAAATATCTAGAAGCCATTTGGTCTGAAGTTTCCTGAACTTCATTCACTGTAAACACTCAATGTTGTTACAGACAAAGCAGGTAACTTCTTGTGCCTCTGGAAATTATATCTGAGCATCATAACTATGTTCCTGACAGTAGTAGATTGCACAAAGAATTGTTTAGTTTGAAAGATTTTTAATTTTATTTGCCAAAAAAAAAAAAAAAAATCAGTAGTGTTAGATAGGTAATATGAAGGATATGAAGGCACAAGAAAACTTTGCAAAAGAAAATGAAAATAAAGTACATAAAGCCCCAAATGTTGTTAGTTGGTATTTTGGTTGGTTGTTTATTTTAAAAAAATATGTATTATAGACCTTTATGAAATCTTGATTTATAAAGGCTTTGGAAAATTACTATCTTACCTCCTCTAAGGAAGGTTTTGTGGTTTGGGTTAGATACATTTCTTCAGACCATATTAAAATACATACTGACTAAACACTTTCCTAGGCCTCAAAATAATCCAAAAACCTCTGAGGTGATTTTTCAGGCAGAGTTTGAAGAATATATAATGAATAGTTATATGGAGCACATTTAAAATATGAGAAGTATTAAATATTTTGCTTTTAAAAATAATCTTAGAGTTTGAAAACACTGTCAATGTAGACTGTAATAGTGAATTATTATATTTCAAAAGATTCATTATTCATGAAACATTCCTTGTAAAACCATAGCATCCTATGAAATCCTGAAGCAGTATCTCAGTAAGAATGGATTTTTGTAATTATTATTTCAGAAAATAACATTGAGAAAGAAGTAGTTTTTCCAGTTCTGGGGGACCAGGTACACACAAACTCATTTCACACCAGCTTACCTTGCCACATCAAATGATTGTGCCTTTTGTAGTTTTGCATTCAGCTGTGATCCTGGACCAGATCTACTAAAGGAAGAACTCTTTGGCAACGTGGCTGTAACTAAGAAGATACACATATTTATCAGTATTGCCATTTTTAACTGTAGAATTTCAATGACATACATTTAGTTCCTAACAAATACAAGCATTATGGTTCTCCAGATGGTATCACTTTCAACAACATTAAGATAAGTTAGCAGCGTCTAACAAAACAGGCGAAGACACACAGGCACTTTCGTCATGTTTTTTTCCTTTTGCAGTGTTATACAAAACACCCTGCTAATAGCAAATCATGTTGTGATTAATGCTAGAAATCATACATAGTCCAGTATTTTAAAGCAATTCCAACAAAGAGCAGTACTATAATAGTAACAAATAGATAGGAGAGGACCAATTTCTAGGTAACAGTTTAGCGGCAAGCTAGATTTATCACACTGCTGTCAGGGTTAATATTTTGCTGAACATAACTGTTAGAGAATGGTATGTCTGTGTTTCTTCTTTTAATTTTTATACAAATTTGCTAACATTGGCCTAAACCAAAGTATAGTCCTTACAACAAAGTCATTCTTAAAGTTAGAATAGCTTATTTCCTGTCTACTGTTCCCTGGATCCAAAGAAAATGGCAAAATAATTTGTTAATAGCAAGAGAGTAAACAGAGTCTCAGTATGTAGCATACCAGGATGAGCAAAAGCAGGCAGAGGCTGTATAACAGCAGGAGCTCCATTAGCCAGGGGAGGTACTGCTGCTGCAGGAACAGAAGATACTAATGGTGGAGACATTCCTACTACTGGAATAGATGCCATTGGCACTGGGGCAACAGTTGTAAGAGATGGCATGCTGGCAATGCCCCCAATACCTATGGGCAAGAAAAGGAGATAATTTTTCTAATTTAGAGACTCCTATTATGATACATATATTTAACTGCAGCCTGCAACCCAGCAGTAAATGCAGAATCAAAGAGCGAGTTGAAATGGAAACTTCCACGCACCCCTTGAAAGAATTCTTACAGTCCACTGCACCATCAGCATGGCAGGGGAATGTAAAACAATGCAGAGGGAACAACATATCACTTTATAATGCATGTTTATAAGATCACACTGGATGCAACACTGACCAAAAAGTCCATTAGCATTTGCTGAAGAAAAGAATTGTTTGCCTCGAACTAAATGAAGAGCAGCACTGTCAACTTCCAGTGAGTAATGAACCCAAAGCCTACAGTTAACCACAGCTGAAAAGAACAAGCTCCAGGATAACTGCTTGCAGCCTATTGTCAAGATGAAACGGTGCAAAGCTAATAGGGTAAAGCACAGTAATGAGGTATTTTAGGTGTAAGCACAGTTGCATGGATAACAGGGAGGTTAAGAAGGTCCAGTCATGCCGGTGGGAAGAAGGAGGGTGTGTGCAAATGACTGAAGTCAAGCCTAGAGTGAATGAGAAAAGAAGAAAAAAAAATAAACCAGGCTTTGCTGGTTTTCTTGGAGGTTTGATTTTATTATGCCTTTTCTCACTTAAACCAGTATTTGCTCTGTTCAATTTCAGTGATTTCCTACTCAGAAATAAAACTGTAAAACTCATGGAAGCAACAATTGATCAAACAAGGTTGCACACCATTTATCAAATGCACTATTCAGTCAAGGACAGATGGAATTCTCAGGCACCAATCAAATTGCCTCATAGCAACAACAAATAGAAAGGTAAAGAACTTTTCAGTACAAAGTACAGCATAATGTGTGTCAAATATGAGGTACGATTAGTTCTTTTCCTCTCATCATCTCATTCTCCCTACTCTTTCCTTAAAATTACATCAACCTTGGCAGCACTTTACCACAAGTACTGAATCACCAGTTATTCTAGATAATTCCAGTGCTGAACTGTTCATAACTAAAATCAGAGGGGTGCTTTACTCCTATGACCTGTAAAATGCCAAGAAAACACAGCTCATCATGACAAAGATGGAGATCTCGTTGACAACAGTTCAAATAAAAACTCTATCACTTCAGAATGCACTAGCTCTGCTACCTGATCCATGTTTATTCCTGCAAACACTTTTGTCTGGAAAATATATATGTGTGTGTGTGTGTGTATGTATATATGTATGACCTCAACTTGTGTTGTTCGGTATGGTTGGATGCTAAAAGCATATTGAGATATTTTTTAGGGCATGTGCATACCTATGCAAGTATTGGTTTTGAATCCATGTACACCTGCACAAGCACTTTTTCCTAGCAGTTTCAAGAAACTGCAAAACTACAATCATATCCAACTTAAGATTGCTACAATACAAAGTAACAGGGAGAACAACAAAAAGCTTACCAAATCCTGGTGCACTAGGCAGAGCAATAGGTGGCTGCTTCATGACAGGAGGCAGTGCAGACGGGAGCTGATAACCTTGTAGTTTTAATTTGATAAGTTTCATAGCTATTGAAAACTCCAACTGATCCATCCTCCCATCATTGTTCATGTCAGCTAGAGCCCTAAAAAAATACAGGATTTTCATAGTTAGGTTCTTAAATTATGAACTTCAAGAACTAAGAAGCATGCACACACAGGCACATATGTTCAAGACTAATTAATTTCCACTCAAAATCATGATAGCAGGCTAAAAACGGTCATGAAACAAATCGTGAGAGAGCTTTTAAATTAAGAGTTTCTTCATTTCATTCTTGGAGTGATTAATAAATATTTTTTAAATCTCTTCTCAGCTCTTAATCTTTCTTTGCAAAATCACACAAATAAAATTACAGTGCCTCAAACAGCGCCGCAGGGAAACAAATTACTTAGTATGCAAATCTGTATGTTAGCCACACTGAAAATGTTCTTTAAATCTCTGCACTTTGCTAAACAGCATTACATTTGCAAGTGTGCAAATGTGTTTTCAGTTAAACAATAGTACTTGAAACATTGAGTGTAGGCCTTGAATAGGTTTTCATGTAAAGTAGCCTGACTCAAACAGTCTGCTTTTTGTTTCTGCATTTGAGGGTTAAGGAAAACCATGCTCAGTGGGGAATAGGGTTGGGAGGTTGAGGGGAGAGAATCAGGAATAAGAATGTTAATTCCTGAACTGCAAACTGAAAAACACAGTAAATGCACGTTGTTAATTAGTTATAAACTTAGTTTTAAATGTCATGCCTACTTAATTGATTTGAAGAATTAAGTACACATTTCAGTACTGGAATAATATGTACTTCTAAGTTCATGTCTGCATTTACATGTCATGGAATGACAACAAAAAGGCTCCAGGTAATCTAGTTAAACTAAAGCTTTTCAAGCAAAGCTTTCATGCAAGTATGTAAAAAGTTACCAAAAAGTACTGCAATAAATTGATACTTATTTGTAACTGATACTTAAGTAAGTAGACTCTCCCAACTCAAACCACAAAATAAAATAAAAAATTGCAAAACTCAACAAACAGGCATATCAGTACAAATACAGGCTGGGTGGTGAATGGCTGGAGAGCAGCCCTGAGGAAAAGGACCTGGGGGTCTGGGGTGATGAAAAACTCAACATGNGTTTGCACAGGTCAACCATACATCTTAAGAGCCTTGCCTGGTAGCATTTCCTCAAAAATGGAGGCACTCCCACATTTCTCAGTTCTTATAAGACTTTCAGCAGTACACTGTCACAGAATCATAGAATGCGTCAAGTTGGAAGGGACCCTCAAAGGTCATCTTGTCCAGTATCTTTGTCTACACATAAAAATCCTAAAAGTTTATTAGCTTCCATCATGTCTTTATGTCCAGTGGGGTGTATCCACCACAAACTGCTGGGCACAAACCCACACACAGGCTGTATGCATGCATTATACCTGTGTTTTAACTCCTGTGCAATCAAATAGGTATAAACTTCCAACATGTAAAAACATCTAAAATTTTCTTTACATCACAAATGTAAGCTTATCAAAATAAAATTCCTGTAAAAAAAGCTCAAATTCATTTAGAAGGAGTTCATGGTTTAATGATGATAATTGAGAATATCCACTATATTTCAACAAGCATTGAACAGTCTCACAACACACTGCAGGAACAGCACCATTCAGTACATTTTTATTTTCTTCTTTATACACCTTTTACATTTTATGACCAAAACAGTTCATGTAACATCCATTAGTCACCACCTATAAACAGTGAATCATTCAAGAAGCAAAAGGCATTTGGAACATTAGAATTTCAGAAACTTAATGGTTACATGTATTTTCTGAAGTGCTCTCTTTTGTGGGTCTTACACAAGAAAATAAATTGATGTACACTGATTGAATACAGAGGGTTGGAAAGCCCCATTAGAAAATTAAGAACAATGGAAGCCAGAAGCAGATAATTAGCTTCATTTGATTGACTCTTACAAGCAGACACTACATCTTGTTGAACTCAACTAAGGAAAACTAAAAAAAAATATTCAACAAGGAAAATGTATGGCATTCTTAATGAAAATTTAATTCAACACTTGCTTAGCCATTTTTCTGTCAGATGCCCAGTGGAAATGAGTAGTAATAACAGGCTTAAGTAGTGAGCTGAGGATATGCATAGGAACAAAGCTAGAGAAACTGATTTGGATAAACCTATCCTAGCAGATTTTTGACTGCACTCCAAGCAGGCAGTAGTCCTCCTGAAGAAGACTCACTTCTCCACATAGGGAGAAGACCATCCAGCCTCCATAGTGACTAACTAGAACTGGCAGCTCAAATAAATATTCACAATGTTCTTTGTATCTTTGCATTTAAGTAACTACATGACTTGTGTTTATAATAGTCTTATTTGTTTAACTTAAGTGGCATTTACACTTACAAATACTTCGATTTATAAAATTTAAGCCTTTTCATTACCAAAACACAGGTGGACTCCCTCAACCTGTTATATGCATGGCCATGAAAATGCAGTAAGAATAGGGAAGGAGAAGGAAAAAAAAATATATATATATATATAAATATCATTGTCAGTCACCTTGAATCTCCAGGAACTATTTACAGAGCTAGTACTGCTAGAACATACTAAGTCCTTGCATTCTAAATGAGAAAATATTAATTCATAGGATCATAGAATGGTNCAAAATTTACACACATTTTTACAGCACGGTAATAAAAATCAGCTTGTGTCTGACAGATTTTTTTAGTGGAAGAATAGGACAAATCTTCATTTCTAATTACTGAACCCAGTGTCATATTGTTAATGTTCAGTGCTGCTTTTGAATAAATATCACCTTAAATGCAAGAAGTGACTTACAGTAAATATTACATACTATTACCTAATGCTGTTCTGCTTCTAATGAAATTTGGAAGAATGTAGAGTCCTTAAATTTGTTCCATTTAAGGTCTGGCCGGAACCAGCATAGAACAGCAAATGGATTCAACACTGACTAAATATTTATCATATTTTATAGAACAGGTCTGTGTTTACAACACAGGTTTTCTAAAAAGCATAGCTGCAATGGGCTTCATCACAATGTTGTTTCAGATATTGGGGGGGGGGAAATCTTTCCCCCTACAGATCTTTTAATCCTCCTTTTTCTCCTCTTTTCTGCAGAATGCAATGACAACTTGATTGTTTTCACATTTGAGGCACAGAAACTGAGCATGCACTGTTTTTTCTGTCAGACATGCTTATGATTAGCCTAAAAAACATCCATCTCCATGAAAACAGCACAATGTTAAATAGAGAAAGCTTCCTGCAGTTCCAAAAATCTGGATTTATTTAGCTTTACTTTCCTATGTCACACAATCCCATCCTGCAGTATAATTTAGAGGAGAAATTAGGTCTTGAGCATCAGTGACTTAATGTATATATATAGTAAGAGTTACAACTCACAGGGTTGCCACCTGTGATAATCTTTCATTCCTACACTTGGCCATAAATTTAAGGAGATTGTGAGGAAAGCATCTATCAGAAACAGGTAAGTCAATCAATGGTTTTAGTATGTCCTGAAACAAAGTTACTTTAAATGCATGAAAAACAGATGGTACTCATTTAGTTTTCCTTTAATTCCAGAGAGACAGGCTACACAAAAGATGTTTTTTGAGGCCACATTTATAAGGGCTTTAGAAGAAAGCCAGATTACTGCCTACTTAAAACCAGTTACCTTTCAAGCCTCTGCAGTCTCAATTCACAGCCTACTTAGAGGCTTCTTAATAGATTACCAGCTTGTCAGATTCCAAAGCTTGCAAAGGGTAGAATGTCAAAGTAGTAATGATAGACCATAATAATCCCACTAATTTGCTCACTGAGATCCAAGAACCTTTTTCTTAAATGAATGAGTAGAAAGGACACAGGAATTCTCAATACTGAAAGCCATGAAACTACTATTTTTAAGGAAGATGGATTGTGGAGAAGTTCTGATTAATAGCAGATATTAAGATATACTCCTTAGTGTCTCATCTTAGAAAACAATTACAGCAACTGCAGAATATTCTCAAGCAGATTCAGAGGCAAAAGACATTTAACTAGTACTTCAGCTAACCAGCTAGAATTTATTGAAGTTCTAGCAAATCAATTTTAATTAAAATATTACAGTGAAAAATACTTGCATTGCTCTCTTATGCAATAAAAATTCTCTCAATCATATGATAATATGCTTAGAAACTCATAGAGGGTTTGCTTTTTTCACAGAGAGCTCTGAAAGCCCTATGGCAAATCACCCACTAGACCAATCCCTGCTGCAGTTCCTTTCCCACTTGTATTTTTTTATACAGGAACTTCCACAGCCAACAAAACTGATCAAACTTTCTATCAGCACAAGTTTGTCTACATACAACTGTAGGTAGTCCTTTATGAAACAAATGCTAAGCTCCTGTCTTGCACTCAGACTAATACCATCATCTGTATTTGAAATAACTAGGCTCATTAAGAGGAGGAAAACACTTCCAAAACACAACATACACTTCTATATTTCTAAGATCAGAAAATTTAAAGAGTCTTACAGGTTGCTGTAACTCAGAACAACTTTCCTTCCTTAAAGAGTGTTGTATGTACTCTACTTTGCCTCTAGTAAGTGTGTTTTTTTTATAGCATCTAATATCTATTCAAGAAATAAAGGACACTGATTGAAGGTAAGTTTTAAGCAGCTTGTATCTCTCTCTCAGAGATTCTGAGCTTATCACTAAGAACTCCTTCCTCTACTGAAATACTCACAGATCTATTTCAATGTCAACAGAGATTTAGACAGACATTAGAATATCGCTATTAGTCCACAAAGCAAGCGTGTCACTTTGAAATTCTACTCCTGGGACCTAGAGACAAGCAACAATTCACATTTTTCAATGCAGTCTCGAGCATATTGCAACTTCCTTCACAGACTGTAAAGAACTTCTTGCCATCACACAGTCTAACTTCTATTGTTTCTGTGAGACAGCAGTAATTTCTGGTAGGTTACAAATATTCACTGATAAATCAAGAGAGTTCTATCACTCAAGCTGGGGGAAATTAAAGGGAGCCTAAAATTCCCCCCCCCCCCCTTTTAAGGGGTCTTACTACCACTATAACCCTACTTTCATAGAATCATAGAATAGTACAGTTGGAAGGGACCTCAAGGATCATCTAGTTCCAACCCTCTGCCATAGGCAGGGACCCCTCCCACTAGTACAGGTCACTCAAGGCCTCCTCCACCCTGGCCTTGAACACCTCCAGAGCGGGAGCAGCCACAACCTCCCTGGGCGACCTGTGCCAGTGCCTCACCACCCTCACAGTTGTTCTAACTCCAGCTGGGAATATAAACAAGTGATCTAGATATTTACTCAAGTATTTATTTATCTGAATTCAGAGATGATCAAAGAAACAAGAGAGACAGTGAGATTGTTACGATTTATAAAGGCAGCATGAATAAAGTTTTAGTTCACCTTTACTTAAAAAAATGTGCAAGTTCAAGTTTTGTCTCTGTGACAACTATAGAACTAGTGGAATGATTTGCTCTCAAGAGGCTGCAAGACTGAATTCAGAGAAGTAGTTTTTAGTCAAGACTATTTACAATTGTTTGTCAACACCTATGTAAAGCTGGTTCCTACAGCACATTTTTGGAGAAGGAATGCCTTGTTCAAGGCAAAACTTCTTTCTTTCTTTAATTAAGGGGCAAGAGAAGTTCCAGTGGGGCATGTGAATTTTCACTGAATCTTCACCAAATATGATAACCAGACCAGATTTGATATTTATAATATGAAGATAATTTTAAAAGAAAATAGGGTATTTAGAAGTTGCGTAAACACATCCCTAAAAAAGGGACTGAGTATTTCCAAAGCAACTTTTTTTTCCTGTAAGAAAAGAATTCTTTCTCCAGCTACAGCACTAGCCTTTAAAAGCCCTTACTACAACAGAAAAATTTCACAAATGCAATAAACCAAACTCTCTTTCAAACAGTTGCAAGAAAAGTGAACAGATTTGTCAAAAGTTATCCATCCCTCTACTGCTTTTCTCCAATGAATGAAAACTAGAATGAAAAGAATTCTTCTCTAGAATGAAAACTAGAATTACTTCACTCTGTCTAGCACCATAAGAAAAAAAGTTTTAGTAGTAATATAATTAATATGATCAATACAATTACTGTGACTTACAAATAACTTAGGAAGTTAACACATCCAAGTCTGGCAGGGTCATATAATTTGGAGGAGAAACATTTTGCAATTCTGTATGAAGAAACTGGCAGATTGTAGAAGTCTTTGTGATGTGTAACATACAGCAAGGGAGATTTTCATCTTGCTAAACTCGCCAAGAAATAGTAACTATTTCAATCCCTCAAGCTGTATCTCCCTACAATGGAAATGATCCATACCAGTTTTAATTTTTGTGACAATTTTGCAAGTCTTGTGCAGGCTACCTCCCTTTAGAAGATTTCTAATACTCGTTACCATGCTTAGTGATTGTATTAGCACAGTTCAAATAAAGTTGAAAGCATTTAGTAATTTGAAACGAGAGTTGCAAAGTGCCAAGTTCAAAAATGCTATTTGCAGAAGGATGCCTGCTTGCAATAACCAAACTAGTAACTTAAAAACTCAGCTAAAATATACTACAAGCACACTGAAGTAAATCACTGACTTTAGCCCTAAACTGTGAAGCACAGTTATTGTTCAAGTCTGTTGCAGTAAACTTCACTCTATGACATAAGTGGAGTTCTCCCATCCTCTCCCATATACTCACCATATCTGTGCTAATACTGGTTGAGGTAATCCAGATTGAAAAAAAAAGTTTCTAGCTTGATCACCTATAAAATAAATAGGACATCATTTCAGAAAATGCTAAAAATACCTGTAAGAGTAAAGAGGAAATGAGTCAAAAGTGTCTAAGACTGAGGCAACAGCAAAATCATAAATACTTAATGCTACACGTATATAACAAGAGTATGAGCAGCTTATTTAGTCACTTGCAAACCTACTAGATAGTTCCAACAAGCACATACTGTTAAAGTTTACAAGTCAGCACATGAAGTCAACCAGGCATAAACATTAAGGGCAATAAGAAATCTATGATTTGCAGTCCCTTATCTGTCACAGCATCATTTGGTTATAAAAAGCCTTTAAGATCATCAAGTCCCACCATTAACCCAACACCGCCAAGTCCACCACCAAACCATGGCACTAAGCACCACATATAAATGTCTTTTAAATGCCTGCATGGATGGTTAATTCAACCACCTCTCTGGGCAGACAATTCCAAAGCTTAACAACTCTTTTGGTGAAGAAATATTTCCTAAAGTGCATTCTAATCCTTCCTTGGTGCAATCTGAGGCCATTTCTTCTTGTGCTATCACTTGCTACTTGCAAGAAGAGTAACAGCAATAAGGTCTGTCCCTGAGCCTCCTTTTCTCCAGGCTAAACAACCCCAGTTGCTTCAGCTGCTCCTCATAAGACTCATGCTCTTGAGCCTTCCCCAACTTCACTGCCATTCTTTGGACACACAGGAATGGCTCTCTTTTCAAGAATCATATGCCTTGTGAGGAGAAGAAATTCTTTTCTTAAAGGAAAGAACGTATCAGTATAAAGTCTAATTTAGACTTTCTGAAAACACAATGCCAGTCAGCAAGCACAAACTAAATAAAGTTGTCTTTACCCTGATGAGTCACCATTAAAGAAAGCAATGGTCCATTTCAAAGTAAGGATAGCAAAACAATTACAAAAGGATTAGGCACTTAGAAATGTGACCTGTAGAGAAAAGTTGTAAACAGACTATAAATAGTAGTAAGTATAAAAAGAGATCAATAAAAACAGTAATATTTTGTACTGCATCTGTAATGTAGGAGGAAAAACAATCATAGGGTATACTTGGAGGCATGTATGGTTGTGATGAGACTGCTAAGTATGATTCTGATTCACACACAAAATCCTTTTGATAGGACAGCAAGAAAGGTAAAGCACTTCTATATCTCTCTTTTCAATTGAGCATCAGAATTTAGATAGCACTAAAGAAAATTAAATGCAACAAAACAACCTAAAAACAAAAGCAGGCATCAAACTGCCTTTACAACCAAAGCAAATTAGCGTTGCTCAATGAAAATTTAGTAGGATCGGTGCAGTTACTTCACTTGCAGCTTTGCTTCCTACAATTTTTGCTATTTGGATTTCTTTAAAGAGGTCATTCATGCTGATTTCACTAGTATAAACAATCAGTTTCTGAAACAAATTTCAATTACATTGACGTATCTTTATATAAACAGATTTCCTAATCTACCAGTATGTTAGTATGGTGGATCGACTGCAGGTAGAAACTAAGCACCCAGTTACTCACACTCACTTTCCTTCTCCCACTAGGATGGGAAAGAGAATCTGACAAGCAAAAGTGAGAAAATTCAGAAAACTTGCTTGTTGTGCTAAAGATGTCTTAGTAAGTGAAAGAGAGGAATAAAGTTCCAAGCGATGCAAAGGTAATAATCATTCACCATTTCCCTCAAGCTCAATCCCTGATGTGCTGGTTTGAGGCTAACTGGAATATTTTAATGGAAAAAATTATATTATAGGCTGTGAAAGGAAAACAATGGTGATGTCTACTTCACTCATAGGCTTGCTGAGATGTTTAATAAGAATACAAAACATAGATAAGACATTCGGGTTCAGACACTCTTGGGCAGTCTAGCTTCTTGCTTTCTCCTCTCTGCCAAGTAACCTCACTAACCACTTTCCTTCTAATCCCCCTGGCTGATCCTCCAAACTCATCTTCCATGTGAGCCAAACCCTGGGGTAAGGTATAGGGGTGGGGAGAAAGTGGAAGGGTGGTTGGGAGCCCCTCCTGGGGACTCTGATTTCTGAGAGGGGGATTGTGTTTTTGTATTACCTTTAACTTGTATATTTCTGTAACTATTCCTGTCTATTGTGTATATCTCTGCTTGTACATTGTGCTAAGCTCTAAATAGAGCTTCAGTCCTTAACTTCCAGCCAGCTGAGTCTAGACTGGG
>WBNM01002705.1:1632-20334 GCA_013399055.1 Ramphastos sulfuratus
GAACAGGTTGCCCAGGGAGGCTGTGGCTGCTCCCTCCCTGGAGGTGTTCAAGGCCAGGTTGCACAAGGCCTTGAGTGACTTGTACTAGTGGGAGGTGTCCCTGCCTATGGCAGGGGCTTGGAACTAGATGATCCTTGAGGTCCCTTCCAACCTTACCATTCTATGATTCTATGATCTCTCCTATGAAGACAGACTGAAAGAATTGGGACTGTTTAGTCTCGAAAAGAGAAGGCGAAGAGGGGATCTTATCAATTTCTATAAATATCTGAGGGGTGGGTGTCAAGAGCAAGGGGACAGGCTCTTTTCAGTGGCACCTGGTAACAGGACAAGGAATAATGGGTATAAGCTGGTATAGAGAAGGTTTCACCACAACTTGAGGAGAAACTTGTTTTCTGTGAATGTGATAGAGTGCTGGAACAGGCTGCCCAGAAAGGCTGTGGCTGTATAATCATATTTTTATTCTGAGCAGGCTTGTTATTGTGCACCCAGAACCTGAAGCTGCAATTTCATCTGTGCATACAGACTGCCATTCTTGCTTGACGTTCTAATAATCAAATGACAACATTACATCTTTAAATTAAACAGGACCATAGTTTGGTTAATATGTCCATATAAAAGAAGCAGCTGAAGCACATCATCTATCCAACACAATCAGTCACATCTGGTTTATAGACAGCACAACTCCCGAAAGTTGCAAGAAACAGCAATTTGACACGTAACAGGGAGAACGTTATTTAAACAAACTGGACTAGGAGGAAAAGCAACAAGTACGATGAACAAGGAAAGCAAGAAGCAAAAAAAGAATGAGTAAAATAAGTGGACCACTTGAGAAAATAACCCCCACACTGAAAGTATCACGTGGAAATCAGAACCGTAAGTTCCAAAGGCTGTTTGCTTCATAGAAGTGTTTTCTCCCATGTTATCTTTATCTCTCTCTGTTTTGTTCCTTCCTTCCCAGGAAGGGAACGTTTAATTTTCTCTTCCCTACATGTGTTAACAACCAGCTCGTAGCTCTTATCACAAAGGATTTATCTTCTTCTTTGACTAAAACAATCTATAAAAATTTGTATTGCTTTGTGAATCACAGTGGGAAATTAATCTAAAAGCACTCCTCGAAGGCAGCAAAATCTGGAATATTCATGAAATACACTTCTGCTTTATGGAGTATAGAGAGGAATTACAGGAGAAACTTCGTAGTATTTTAAAATTACATTGTATATGTAACTTCTAGCAAGAAACATGTGCCAGGGGATGAAACTGAAAGGCATTTTTCACAATCTGATCTCTAAAGAAAAGGATCCAAAAATGCCCAATGTTGTATTTACATAAATATATATAGTTTCTAAGATATATAATACATATTCTAATACAATGAAAATATTTAATATATTTGTATATTATGCATGTATGTAGATGCATATTCTCCTCCTTTCTGCATCATAACTGATTCATGTATCATCAGTTTGGAGTCTGCTGTTACAAATAAACATTAATTGTTTTGAATTAACACTAACCAAAGCATTTCTAATCTTGAGAAATGTAAGCTGTAAGTATGCCAGGTGAGGTTTTTTGATCATGCCTTTTGTCTTGCTCCTGTGTTTCATGAAGGAATAGTAAATTTTTTCACAGAGTCACAGAACTGTCAGTCTTGGGAGGGACCTTGAGGATCATCTAGTTCCAATTCCCCTGCCATGGGCAGGGGTACTTCCCACTAGATCAGGTTGCCCAGAATCACATCCAGCCTGGCCTTAAAAACTTCCAGGGGTGGGGCTTCCAACACCTCTCTGGGCAACCTGTTCCAGTGTCTAACCACTCTAACCTAAATCTACCCTTCTCTAGCTTGGATCCATTCCCTCTAGTCCTATCATTACCCAACACCCTAAAAAGTCCTTCCCCAGCTTTCTTGCAGGCCCCCTTCAGATACTGGAAGGCCATCATAAGGTGTCTTTGGAGCCTTCTCTTCTCCAGACTGAACAGTCCCAACTCTCTGAGCCTGTCTTCATAGAGGAGGTGCTCCAGCCCTCTAATCCTCCTTGTGGCCCTTCTCTAGACATCGTCCAGTACAGCCATATCTTTCTTGTAATAGGCATTCCAGAACTGGGCGCAGTACTTCAGGTGGGGTCTCAGCAGAGTGGAGGGGGAGAATCACATCTCTTGATCTGCTGGCCGCACTTCTCTTGGTGCAGCCTGGGATACAACTGGCTGCAAGTGCACACTGGTGACTCACATTGAGTTTCTCATCCACCAGCACTCCCAAGTTTTTTCCTCAGGGCTGCTCTCAAGCCAATCACTGCCCAGCCTATATTGGAGTGTGGGATTGTCCTGACTCAAATGCAGGACCTTGCACTTGGTCTTGTTGAACCTCATGACGTTGGCTTGAGCCCACCTCTCCACCCTGTCAAAGTCCCTCTGGATGGCACCCCTTCCCTCTGGCATGTCAGCAGCACCACACAGCTTGGTGGTGTTGGTAAACTTGCTTTTAATCACTCCAGGCTCAGGAAGCGACCTTATCACACTCTCTGAAAGGAGGCTGTAGAGAGTTGGTGGTTGATCTCTTTGCCAGTGTAGCACCTGATAGGGCAAGAGGAAATGGCCTCAGGTTGTGCCAGAGAAACTTTAGTTTGGACATTAGGAAAAATTTTGTCACCAAAAGGGTTGCCAAGCCCTGGAACAGGCTGCCCAGGGAAGTGATGGAGTCACCATGCCTGGAGATATTTAAACAGGTGTAGATGTGGTGCTTAGGAACATGGTTTATTGGGGGACTTGGCAGAGCTAGGGTATGGCTGGGCTCATGAGCCTACCAAGCTATTACAAATGATTACAAACGATTCTATGACCAGGACTCTTGATCGTGTATGTTTCATGAACTCCAAAGTACACATTTTTCCCAGGTGCAAACTGATGCAGGCTGGGCTTGGGCCAGTCTTAGTGAACTTGCTACCTAGGGGCTTTTTCTCCAGTCGTTGCACTTGCTATCCCTCTAGCAGGATTCCAAAGGCGTCCTCCACATTCAGTACAAATTCCCTCGAGATGACAGGTGTCATCTCCTAGTAAGCGTTTGCCTGGCCCATGACTCACGGAGCAGGACGGCACTTGGGACACATTAAGGATCGTGGGTGCTGGGGACCCGCGGAACCGCCACCCCACCAGTGAAGGGGGCAAGGGGTTGGGGAGTGAGACGAGAGTAAGCGACCCCTATCCGCCTCTACCCCGCCCCGGGCGGGGTCGGCAATGCGTATACAGGGGGGTGCTGCGAGGGGAGGCGACAGGGACCACCCCGGCCAGGGGCTAATGCCGCGCCGGGCACACGCCCCTTAGTGCGCCTGCGCCGCAGCTGGTGGAGGGGGCGGGAGGGGAGGGGCGGGGGCTGCGGCCCCTCCCCCAGCTGCGCTCTGGCACCCGCACTCCGGTGGGCTCCCTCGGCCCCGGGGTCGCGCCCTTTCTTCCCTGTCCCTTGTTCGGGCCATGCATGAGGCAGTATCTACTGTCGCTGCTCTACCTCCTCTGTCGCACTGAGGGGCGGGCGGCGGTTTCCGTGGGATCTGGCGGCCACCTGAGGGTTTCACCTCCCGCCACCTGGGGCGGGGCCTCTGAGGGCGGGGTCCGGCCCGGCTCGGCCCTGTTCCGTCCTCCTCGGAGCAGCCGGGCCGCTGCATCGGGGGTGGGCAGAGGGGACCGAAGGAGGTCCCCTCCGCCCCGCCCTTGGCGAGGAAAGCGAAGCAGGGGGAATGGTGGGTTTCGGAGGGGGGCCGGGCTCCGGAGGGGCTGGGCTCAGAGTGGGGATATTACCACTGACAGCTCTAACAGGTACTTCTGTAAGCAGGATCTAGCTGACCTGAGAGCTGAAGGACCAGAGCGGGGATCCCTGTCGTATCCTGAGAGCACCAGTTTGTCTTCTTTTTGCTATTTATTTTTTTCCCCTCCGTATTAGGGTTGGGGGCACGTTGTCTCCGCGGCTGACTTTTCTCCGGCTGCGGGGGCACTCTCCCGCCGCTGAGGCGGAGGCGGGTCGCGGATACCGGTGCAGTCTGCGGGTGCCGGGTGTTGCCCTGCAGGGCTCGGGTTGACCTCCCGTAACGCCGCGGAGTGCTGGTGCCATTCACCTCCCGCACGCTCTTCATAGGCGGTATTTTAACCATCGCACGCAGTTACCCCGGTTTAACGTGCTGAAAAGCCTTTTGGCGCTGCTTTCTTAACGGTGAGTGTGTGCCCTGACCGGATTTTTCGGAGTCCGCGGTTTCGTGCGGTAACCGAAGTTCTGTGTCGCTCAAGCCGGAAGGTTTGCTGCCTGTAACAGGAAAAAACCCGCGTGGCTGCTGCTTTGCTGTGTCGCTGCTGCCTGACAGAAGCGCGTATGTGGAAGTGATCTGATTGACGCGTGTTCTGAGAGGTTAATCAATAATCAGGCTATTCACGTAGTCCTAAACGCAGCTTTATAGACCGCAGTGAGGGCCTTTAGTACGTGGTACGCTGTTGTGGTCCTCGGAAAGTAAAATTATTTCTAGAAAGTTTGAAGTATTGTGCTCTCTTTTTGCTAGGGTAGCGTGGTGTATGCGTGGACTCCCGTCGCACCTCTTGGTAAAGTTTCTTAACTGGAAACTAAGTAATGAGTTTTAAGATCATGTGTGTATTGCCAATTTCCCTCGCTGCTTTTTATGTGTAAATGTGACTGCTGGATTTTCTTCCCCCCCTTTGCCTGTTGCTATTTCAAAATCCAGAACCTGCGAAGTTTGACCAGAGTGGGAAATTCAGCTGACGCGGGAAACTAACTTTCTCTAATCCAGTGAAGTACTTTACTTTTTTTTCACCCGTTTTTTTCCCTTTTCGTCTTGTTTTTTTCTTTTTTTTTTTTTTCAAATCATAACAGTTCACATTAATGAAAATGGAAATAATAAAGTTATTGCTTCTATATTCATGCAAAAACAGTGTTAATTTAAAGTGTATTCTGTATGTTGGTGATCTGTAAAATCTTAACTGCTCTTGAAATCTGGGATTTCCGATTTTTTTTTTTTCTCTCCTCCTCTCTGATACTGCAGATTAACACAGTCCAAACTTTTTAACAGTGTCGTGGTAGAAGCAGGCTGACAAGAACGCGTGTAAGTACTGATTAATCAAGAAGCAACTAGTGTTAGGAAGTATCTTTTTGGAAAACGTAATTTAAAAATGTAATGAACAATGAAAATGTTATGACCAAGTTTTTTCACTGTTACTTTGAAGCTACATTTTGGTTAAATTTCAAAAGAAAATGAAAGCAGTTGTCACTGGAGGGAGAATCTGTGCTTTTTTTTATCTGTCAAGTGTGCTTGTGAGGAACATGTAATTTTATTTTTCTACTCAATTTGTGTTTGGTTGATTGATTTTTTTTTTTTTTTAAATTATTTATTTTCTCTTAAGTTGTGGAATTGCTGTCCAATTTGTGCATGTGGTTCCTATGTACCTCTACTCTCTTTCAACTAGTGTAAATTTATTTTGCAAATGGGGAGGGAAGGGAGTGTTTGGGTTTTGTTTGGTTTTTGGTTGTTTGGTTTTTTTTTAATTTTTCATAAAAGTTTTATTATGTTGTCAGAGAGGAGGGGGGAAAAGGCTCATACAATAATTCATGTACTGCCCTGAAATACTAATTTTAAGAGTAGCTTAACGGTGATATTATTTTGAGTAGAAACACTATAAACAAAATCGTTAAACAGTACCAATCTAACATCACAACTTGTGATATCGTGTGATCTGTTGCACAGAACTGCACTTTGCATTTGCTTCTTCTGCTTCTGAGTGTTGGATGTCATTTCTAACTTTATTTTGTGCTGCATAATCTTTATGGAAGACTACATGTGAAATGCGTCTATTTTCTTCTATTTTCAGCATATAACAATAGAGGCTATCTTTTCAGCTCTCTCGATGTGATTTTCATACCGGGAGGAAGAGGCAGTGTTTTTAACTCTCGTGCGGAGTGGGTAAGTGATAGCATATTTCTGCTGCTCCTATTGATAGCTTTGTTCCCAGCTTTTGCTGTTTACCTGTTAGCTACGCTTCTTCGAACTCGAGACGGCAACCAAAAGTGTAGCATCATCCTCGGCAGCGCATTCTGTGCCTCCCCGGGCGGTTTAGCAACTGTGTGTAAAACTGCGTAGTAAATTCTTATGTCTTGCAGTTAGTCACCGCAGGGGGCGCTGTGAAAACACAGGAGTATGGAAATTACTGCCGCTGCCCAGCGCAGCCTTGGATCAGCTTAAACTGGCCAGGAAACTACATTCTAAATAGCCTACGAAAACCAACGAAATTAATTTTGTGATTCAGTCGAATCGTTTTTCAATTGACTTTCTCAATTGCGTTGTAATTTAAATTGTTACTGTTCTTACTTACTAAAGCTTGCAGTATATTATAGTTGCACATAAAGTCCAGCTGAACACAGATCATTCTTTCCCAATAGTGAATGCCAGAAGCAAAGGAATCAAAATAATGTTTGCATAATTGCACTCCATGCAAGTGTGTATACTTCACTCTTGTGTGCAGATGTATGATAGGGTCAGCACTCTCTACTAGGATCTTACTATTTAAACAAAATATGTCTCATGACAGTTGAATTGCAGTAATGATAGGAGTAAGTATGATCTAAAACCAGTTCAAGTATGGGCAGAAATAAATCTTACCACGTCTTCTGCTTTGGGATCAGACTGCATGGAGAAATTGTGGAACTGGCAACCCTTTTCTGAGTTGGTAGTATGGTTAGCTATGTGTGTAGTGGCACATGGGAAGGCTCTTCATTGCATGCGTGTAAGGAAGAACACACTCGTGCATTTCAGTTCTCCTGCGCCTTGCACTGATTTCATTGCTCCAGCTTCTGATTCTTGCTTGCTAGGTGACTCCTAGACTGCAGTACTTCAGAAAAGGCCATCAACACTTGTAAAGGGAGAATAAAGCATATTTTCACACTTGGCCATAGCAGCAGCGTACTTTGGTGGATGCTTTTTAGTATGTGAACTGTAGTCCAACCTTTTATGAGATACAGGTATTTCCAACCTAAATTATTCTGTGTTTTTATCATAGAAACATAGTAATGCCTTCAACCTTTTTAACCATAATGTTTTCTAGGCTAGAAGCAGTTACAGTGCTGTTTGTCATTCAGCACGAAATGCATGCTGTCACAGTGGCTCCAAAGGCCTCTGCAAATTAAATGACTATAGCATCTGAGTGTTTTATTGACTTGTAACATTGCCAAGTGACTTACTTTAATTCGTTAATTACAGATCATCCTTCTTGGTTTTTGTCAGCTTTGTTTAGCTTGGTTAGGATATTCTTTCTAATTTCATTTCTGTGGGTCTTTTTGTTGTTCATTTTCTTACTTTACTATCCACTACAGAGCCTTTGTTTTCTTACTCTTTTTTTATTTGTCACTTCATCTGTTTCTTTTCTTGAGTCTCTAATTTCTTTTTCTAACTCTATGTATACAGGTAAACTATTTGTTCTTATCTTGTGTTAAGGATAAAAAGTTTTAGAATGAGGATGGTGAAAAACTGTGTAGGTTGTCCAGAGAGGTAGCAGGTGCCACATCCCTGGAAGCATGCCAGGTCAGGTTGGACAGGGCTCTGAGCAACCTCATCTAGTTGAAGATGTCCCTGCTCAATGCAGAGGTGAATGAACCTTTAAATGTTTCTTCCAAGCAAAACCATTCTATGAAAATTAATCTAGCTTCACAGCTGTTCTTTCCTTCTTGTTTTGGTTACTTGTCCTTTCCCAAAACAAAGTCAGCTTTTTTTTCTGTAAAGTTGTTCAGTGTACATTATAAGACATTGCACATGGTGGCAGCAAAACCTAGTTTCTGTGGAGGAAGTTCCATGAACTCAAAAGCAAGTGATCTCTTAGTTTTTTCACTTGGTTTCTATTAGTGCCAGCAAACTTGTTTCTAGAAACTCAGTAAAGACAGAGGTATAGAAAAGCTTGCTCTCCTTGAAAAAAATTGTCATTTTCAGAAGGTAAGTGTGAAGTGTAGACATCCACAGTCTCTTGAGCTGCTTGGTTTTTGGTTTGTTTTTTTTTTTTTTCAATTTATGGATGTGCTGGGGACTTGGTGGTGTTTTGTTTTTTTTTTTTTTTTTTCCCTTCATTTTTTTTCTCCCACACACTTTATTGTTTTTTTTTTTGTGTTTTTTTTTTTTTTTTTTTCAATTTATGGTGTGGCTGGGGATTTGGGGGTTTTTTTTTTTTTTTTTTTTTTTTTTCCCCTCAGTCCTTTTCCTCCAGACAACTGAATGTTGATTAGCATGGGGTAGCAAAGTGGAAGTGAAGGTGTGGATGGAAAAATTACGTTGTCCAGACTTTAGGTCAACTTGATACATGAGCAAAAGCTAAAGAAAGGCCAGGCCAGTGAGTATAGACATCACTTTCTGATGAACGAAATAACTTCATGTGTGCAGCTCTATGAAATTCTAAGTATTTTATCCCCCTAGAATAAAAGCAGCCATCTGTTGCTTCGGAAATGAGTTTTCTTAAGTAGTTGTTGTTAGTCTGCAAGTGTTACTGAGTCTGTCACTGAAAAGGATTGTTTATATATAATTTCCTTTTATTATGTACAACTTTGCTTTATCCACTAATGCATGACTTTCAATTTATTGAAATGGCTTTGGTATGTACAGCGGCTTTGCTTTCTGAACCAGAAAACAAATGTATAGAAGTAAAATGAAGGGCTTCAAAAATGTAAAAGTGACTTGAAAGTAACTCTTCAGGGTTCCATAACATACTGTTCTGCAGGGAAATCGGTTTGCTCATGGCAGATTTTTGTATTGCCATCATTTAAAATAAGCCTCAAGTGTATGCCTGTATATTTATGTAGATAATGAGACTTCCATGTAAATGCAAAGATCATACAGTTTATACTGTGTTCCCCTATTGCCATTGCACTTTGTTCTTTGTTTTTCTCTGTAATGGTTGCTTTCTGTACAGCTGAAGACTGGACAGTGACAATATAAATGCTTCCTTTGATGTAGAAGTATCAAGGAATAAGATTAAAACTTGTTAGGATTTGTAAATTTTTTTTTTTCGTGAACTTTATTGGAGCTAGAGTGTTCATCTGTTGTGGGTACAAAATGAACATCTTTAGTATGGGCAAGCACAGCCTAGTGTTTTGGGAGCACTGTTCTCTTGAAGGAGCTCTTTATCATGGTATTAGTTGCTGTTTCAATGTGTACCTTAAAAGACTGAGAAAGGGACTCATAACACAGGACAGAAAAAGAGCCAAGTATCAACAGGATGAAGTTCTCAAAACAGGCGATCCAAACATTAGATTAAAACTATGGCTTTATCTCACTCTTAGCTTGATGTTTAGCCAAAGCAATTCAACTTAAAACTGTGGATTTCCCAAAGGTGGCAATTTGGTTACCAGCATTTTATAAAATACATGGACTTAATATACTAATAAAATTCAGCAGTTGCATTTGCTTTATAGGTTTTCTTCTCACAGTCATGTTTCTCCACTGGTTGTATGTTTGTAAGCAAAAAAGGATGAGGTTAAAACTAAAGAAATCATGCTTAACAGTAAAATAATTTTAGTGTAGCTATATACTTGTTTCAGTGAAAAATGTTATTTCACCAGCAAACTCATGCATTCTGTTAAGACCCTGAAGAAATAACTGATAGAAGGTGTATTGTTGTGAAGTAAAACTGAAGGGAAGAGCACATTTGTTGTTACTGGTAATAGTTAGGGGACTGAATAGGAGAGGAAAAGAGCTTGTCCATATATACTACTAAAAAGATGGAGCATTCATGTAAACAAAGGTGCAGGCTTTCTTAATACAGGGATGTATTAATGCTGTGCTGTCTCCAGAGTCTGCAGACAGAGTGAGATTATGACCTTGTCCTGATTAGCATACTTATTAGTGTATTAATAATGAAGCTTTAATCTAAAGCTTGATTCTTAAAGTGGCTAGTTCACTAATTGTTCCAACAAATGAAGCAAATCTGGGGTGAGATGCCACTTGAGCTGAGAGACCATTGCATGAGAAAGTGGTACACAGTGAGAAACTAATAAACATTGCTAAGGAAATGGAGAGGAAACAAAAAGCAAATGAGACAAAAAGGACAAGAACTGTGGGTATCTTAGGTGTGACCATGTTCTTCCTGCATCCAGCACTACTCTTCTAGAAAATAAATAGTAGCAATTGAAAATTCAGCTTATGAAGTATTATACTCAGTTGTTGATCCTAATGCAAATTGTTTCTCTGTTAGAACAAGCAGCTGTTCAAGTAATACTTGACTTACATGATGCACATCCTCATAAAGCCTTCCATTATTTTCCAACTCAACTTCAAGTGTGCAATTCTTAGAGCTCTTGGGCCTAGAATTATGTGATTGTTTGAGAATTCTGGCTTTCATTGTGGAGAAAAGCTTTAAACGTGAAGCTAAAAATAAATACTCAAAAGGCAAACAGTGAAAAGCACGTGTCTTTAGAGTGTTATGGATGAGAACAAAAACTTTATTTTAAGACAATTCGTAAGGATCTGAAAGTTATAAAAGTATTGCCATGTTTTTAAATAGAATGGTCAGCTGAGAGACAAATTGTTTTGATGGCTCCCTGTGAATCCATGGTGAGTTTTGTATACAGGACAAGTGAATATTCTTTTTCCTCAAACATTTTCTTAAACAGTTATGTTGATTTCTACTGGTCTGCAGAACCAAAAGCAAGGAAAGTAGGTATCTTTCATACTACAAGGCAGAACTGCTGGAATGTGATTTATGCATTTTTTTCTGCTTTCAGAAGGAATTAGGGTTAGAAATTAACTTTTAAAAGGGTGTGTTCCATACAGAAATTTTCCAAAACTCTTTGTTGTTGTGAACCTGCCTGCTGTTTTCTTCTTTTCTGTCCTCCTCTGTGCTATTAAACAATTTGTGAGAGAGAAAAAAATCCACAGCCCACCACATTTTACTTTCATAATAGTTTGTCTTTCTTCCTTTAACCTATTTACCATTATTTTTGCAGCAGTTTGCTAGCATCTTTCATTTTCTCTCTTCATTTTTTTCATACAGTTTTGTTACAGATCTCTGGAAAGGTAAAAATCCCTTCATAGCCTTTCGCATACATTTGTTACTCCCTTTATTACCATTTTTTTTCCTGTGGTTTGCTGATGCCATATTAGTAGTCTTAGGCCTCATGATTTTTTCTCTTTCTCTTAGCTGTTTTTATTTTGCAGTTTTAACATTTGATAATAATAAACCAGTTAGAATTAGATTGTCCAGTTACGTAATTTTGTACTTTATAAGGCTATGTAAATTTTATTCTGATGAGATTAAAAAAAGTTTTCTGATAGTTTATGTAGGTTACTGGATGTTTACTTCATGTAAACATCTTCTGACTTGTGGATAGTGAAGTGTAAAGTGGCAGAAAACAATATAATATCATACATCTGTATTTGTTACTCCAAGCAAAATAACCCCTTAAATGTAACACTAAGTATCTCTTACTGTTCTGGCTCAGAGTTCAGAGGGTTGTGATCAGTGGTACAGAGTCCAGTTGGAAACCTGTGGCCAATGGTGTTCACCAGGGATTAGTACTGAGTCCAGATTTGTTTGAGGTCTTCGTCAGTGATGATGAGGGGATTGAGTGTAGCTTCATCACGTTCACTGATGATATGAAACTGGGAGGAAGGTGGTTCACACCCTGTCAGGCTGTGCTGCCATCCAAGATGATCTGGACAGGCCGAAGAGCTGGGCAAAGAGGAATATCATGAAGTTCAGTAAGGACAAGTGCAGAGTCCTGCATCTGGGGAGAATTAACACCAGGCACCAGTATAAACTAGGGGCTGTCTTCCTGGAAAGCAGCTCCATGGAAAAAGATCTTGGGAGTCCTACTAGGCAGCAAGTTGGCTGAGAAGGCCAATAGTATCCTGGGATGCATTAAGAGAAAAAGTGTGTTCAGCAAGTCTAGGGAGATTCTTCTCCGTCTCTGCTCTGGTGAGACCATGCCTGGAATACTATAACAAGTTTTGGGCTCCCCAGTTCAAGAGAGACAGGGGAGGGTCCAGTGGAGAGCTATGAGGATGATTAAGCAACCTGAACATCTCTCCTGTGAAGAAAGACTGAGAGAGCTGGAACTGTTTAGTCTGAAAAGAAGACTAAGAGAGGATTTTATTGATGTCTATAAATATCTGAGGGGTGGGTGTCAAGAGCAAGGGGACAGGCTCTTTTCAGTGGCATCTGGTAATAGGACAAGGATTAATGGATATAAACTGGAATACAGGAGGTTCCACCTCAACATAGAGACGCTTCCTTACAGTAAGGGTGATGGAGCACTGAAATAGGCTGCCCAGGCAGGTTGTGGAGTCTCCTCTGGAGACTTTCAAAACCCACCTGGATGTGTTCCTGTGCAGTCTGCCCTAGGTAATCCAGCTTAGGCAGGGGGGTTAGAGTTGATGATCTCTGGAGGTCCCTTTCACCCNCTAGGTAATCCAGCTTAGGCAGGTGGGTTAGAGTTGATGATCTCTGGAGGTCTCTTTCACCCCTGACATTATATGATTCCATCATTCTGTATAGTGTTTATTTACAGTCATCTTCACACATTCAATTCATTAGTGAAAATTAGGGTGAAGATTTTTACTAAGGATTGTGTTGATCATCCTAATGGTTCTTAGAAAAACAAATGTATTTGAATAGAACATATTGAAGTAACCTTTTCTTGAAACAGAACCTATGTTAACTCATGAAAAAAAAACTTAAATTTTGATCTTCAAATATTTAATGGATAGACTAACTAGGAATCATAGACATTAATTTTTAATGTTACCAAAGTTTGTGTGTAAACTGGCAGAAAAACATGTTGCAGAAAAACATGTTACAGAAAATCATTAATCAGTGGAGGTGCTACAAAGAAAAGCAGTCAACTTTTTTTTTTTTTTTTTTTTTTTTTAATGCACAGTTTCAAAGGAAGCTCTGCTTCCTGTGTCATGCCTGCTTGGTCCCTGGAGCATTCAAAGCTATGTATGGATTCTTATTCCTTAGCATGAATTTCAAGCCTTCATATGAAGTGAGGGTTTCATACTTTAAGAAAAAGGGTAGACAATTCAATGTTTGTTTTGTGATATAAAGCAGAGATGTGTGTTATATGGTACTTCCAGAGTACCATATAAGACACAGAGTCAAACTTTAAATTTAAAATGTCAGAGATCCTGACCATGAGCATCAGGGACTGAAATTCTATGTGTTGATACTCTGTGTAGAGCTTTACTCATGCAAGGTCAAGCCAACATGCTCAATCTGTTTGAGCTGATACTTCAACTTACCAGGGTAGCTGTGCAGTGGTCTGAAAGCAGTTCACTCTTACCGTGAGTAAATACTTTCAGCTGATTAGTTAAGTGGCCTAGGGAATGTTATTTTGTAGCTTTTTTCATCAATTACTGTTACTTTCCAATGTTACAAAAAAGGGGGAATTTTCATAAATAAAAATGCTGCTTAATAACTTTTCTTGCTCATTCAACTGCATTTCAGATGTGAATTTCACTGAGCTTTACTCTCAAATTTGTAGAGACATTTGCAGGGTAACTTCTAGGAGAGATAGAAAAGGAGGATTAACTTGGGATGACCAAGTAAACCAGTAAACTTGGGATTCCCAGCTCGATTTCTGCTGTTCTGTATATAGCCTTCTATTCCATGTTTAAGCCCAGCATGAAGTCCCCTAGGTTGTCATGCAGAGTGTCTTGCAGGATATCATCATTGTGGAATGCTTCTCTGGCCTCCACTTTGATAAACTGTAATTTTAATTAATTTAGTAATATTTGGTTGTTTGGGTTTGGTGTTTTGGATTTTTTATTTATTTTCTTTAATATTTGGCACTTTAAAAGGTCATTCATAGATGTAGAATAAGAATTCAACTTTCGGGAGGTCTTTTCAAGGGACAGTAGTCACTGACAATTTATAAGCTGATTATAAGATGTTTATATTTTATATTACAAATTGCATTTGTAGGGGTCATAGTTGGCTCTTCTGAGGTGCAGGCTTGCAATCCACCCTACCAGTTCCTTGCATGATCCTGAACTCCACCCTCTCATATTTGCTGCCTTAAACTTTCACATCACCAACCAGACCTTCTTTGTTAGCACAAGGTTGAGCACACCCCTCCTTGTAGGGTCCTCTACCACATGTGTCATAAAGATGTTAACTGTCTCCTGTGTTAGCCTTAATTCTTACAAACCCTCTGCTCATTCCTCATCTGGCTCTCTGTAGAGCTCAATACATTCTAGTTGCTCTTTCATGTAAAGAGCAACTCTGCCATCTTGCCTTGCTACCCATTCTTTCCTAAAAAGTACCCAGCCATTGAAAGTGCTTAAACTTATGACTTTAATTGTCAGTGCTGCATATTTTCCTATTCCCTATGTATCAGATTAGAGTACAGGTTTAATTCTTCTCAATTGATTTTGATTGTCTGATGAAATTTTATGCCTTATGTGTTGTTCACCAAAGACATAAAGTTGTTTTTGTTCTGCAACTG
This sequence comes from Ramphastos sulfuratus, assembly GCA_013399055.1. Lineage (NCBI taxonomy): Eukaryota > Metazoa > Chordata > Aves > Piciformes > Ramphastidae > Ramphastos > Ramphastos sulfuratus. The sequence continues at coordinate 16,103 of WBNM01002705.1, forward strand.
TATTTCAGTGGTGGTCTCTATTTTTAGAGCATCTCTAAATAAATAAGTATTTGTCTTGCCATAGTTTAAAATGAGGAGATAGAGATAGCTGGCAAAGCAGGTCACTATGGATGCAGGAGTTGTTGTTATGAATACTTGCTGTTATGGATGACCTGAAAATATGTAAGAACCATTGAATTTTTCTTTGTCTCCTTGCAAGTTTAAGGTGTCTCCCCGGTTTCAAATTATTTGTGTTCAGTTTGTCTCCAGAGCTTGTGGTTTCTCTAACTTATGTGAATGGATGGAAGTGTGGCTTAAAGCACATGAGAAACAGTTGGTGATTCTTACATTAGTAAAATATGACCTTGGTTGAATTGGATTGTTCATTTAAAATTCTTTTCCAGTGAAAGAGAAATGGTACCTGAATAATGGTAAAAGCAGACAACTGATGAAGGTGAATGGTCTAGGAGTATGCCATGCAGCAAGTATATTGCATGTTTTTGCTAGCTAGTGTGGTGAGAGTCAGGGGGAAGAGTGCTGCTCAACTCCAGTCTTGTAGCCTTTTTCACTGCCTCCTTCCCTTCTGTCCTCTGCTGTCTCCCCAGTGCAGGATGAATGCCATAACTTTGTAAAACTTACCTCTTTTTCCATATTCCTACTGCTAACCTGAAAAATAAACCTATATAAACTGGAGATAACTCTGGAATCTGCCTAGTTTCTGGATGTGATTTGAATCTATGCAGCTAGAATAGAATCATAGAATCCTTTGAATTGGAAGGGACCTTTAAAGGTCATCTAGTCCAGCCCACCTGGAGTGAGAAGGGACATCTCTAACCAGATCAGAACTCTCAGATCAGCACCTAACCTGATCCTCCACCTTTCTGGTCAGCCTGTGTTTCACCACACTGATTGTAAAATAACCAAACAAACAAACAAAAAAAAAAACCCAACAAAACGAGAGAACCAAACAAACAGAAGTATTCTTTAGATCTGGTCTAAATTTCCTCTCTTTTAGTTTAAACTCATTGCTTTTTGTCCTTTCACAAGAGGCCTTGCTACAAACCCTGTCCTCATCTTCTAATAATCCCCCCCCCTTTAAATACTGGAAGGCCACTATAAGGTCTCTCTGGATCCTTCTCTTCTCCAGACTGAGCAACTCCACCTCTCTCAACCTGTCCTCATAAGAGCCCTCTGATAAGTTTTTGTGGCCCTCCTCTGGACCTGCTCCAACGGGTCCATGTCTTTTCCTGTCCTGAGGACTCCAGAAGTGGACATACTACTCCAGGTGGGGTCTCACCAAAGTGGATTAGAGGAGCAGAATCACATCCCTTGACCTGCTAGCCATACTTGTTGTTTTTTTTTCTTTTTTGATGGAGCCCTGGGTACAGTTTGACTTGTGGATTGTGAGCTCACATTTCCAGTTCAAGCTACCTCTTGTCCCAGCAAAACTAGGAAGAGTGGTTGACATGCCAGAAGGCTGTGCTGCCATTCAGCAAGATCTGGACAGCCTGGAGAGTTGGGTGGAGGGGAACTTCATGAATTTCAACAAGGGCAAGTGTAGAGTCCTGCACTTGGGAACCAATAACCCCATGCACCAGTACAAGTATGGGGTTGACCTACTGGAAAGTAGCTCTGTGGAGGAGGACTTGGGAGTCATGGTGGACAACAAACTCACCATGAGCCAAAAATGTGCTGTCTTGGCCAAGAAGGCAAACAGTATTCTGAGGTGTGTTAAGAAGAATGTGACCAGCAGGTCGATGGAGGTTCTTGTCCCTCTCTATTCTGCTCTGGTGAGGCTGCATCTGGAATATTGTTTCTAGTTCTGGATTCCTGAGCTCCAGAGGGGCAGAGAACTACTGCAGAGCATCTAGTGAAGGGCTGTGAACATAATGAGAGGACTGGAGTATCTCTCACAAGGAGAGGGCTGGGCCTCGTTAGACTGGAAGAGAGATGGCCGAGAGAGGATCTTATCAGTTCATAAATATCTGAAGGTCAAGAGGATAGGGCTGGGCTCTTTTCAGTAGTGGCCAGTGATAGGACAAGGAGCAATGGATATAAATTAGAACACAGGACCTTTCATTTAAACCAAAGAAAATAAGTTTTTCCTTGTATGTTGCTGGAACATTGGATCAGTCTGCCGAGAGAGGTTATGGAGTGTCCTTCTTTGGAGGCCTTCAAAACCTGCCTGCACTCTCATTCCTGTGCAACCTAATCTAGGTGTCCCTGCTTTAGCAGCCAGGTGATCCTCCAACTGGTACAATTCAGTGATGCTGTAATTTTCATCCACCAGTAACCCCACGTTCTTCTCAGTGGGGCTGCTTTCGATCTTCCAGTTTATGGAATCATAGAATGCACTGGCTGGGAAGGGACCTCTAGATGTCACCTAGCCCAACCTCCCTACAGTAGGCAGGGACATCTGCAACAAGATCAGGTTGCTCAGAGCCCCATGAAGCCTGAACAAGCCTGATGGAGGCTGTACCAATACCTGTGATTGCCATGAGCCAGGTGCATGACCTTGCACTTGACCTTACTGAATTTCATGAAGTTCACATGTGCCCACCTTGCAGCTTGTCCAAGTTTCTCTGGATAGTGTCTCCTCTCTCAGGTGTGTCAGCTGCACCCCTCATTTTGGTGTCATCTGCAAACTTGCTTGAAGGTGTGCTGAATCCTCCTGTGTCACCAATGAATTCTAAACTTAGCATAACTGCAGCAGGCCAGTTATTCTGTGATGTCTTGAATTCACATTTTATTAGTTGTGATTTGTTTTGTTTTCTAAACATAAGGATAGTTAAAAGTACATTCATTTTAAAATCCTTCTTATGTCAAATTAAAGATGCAAAGATACATTTTTAATGATGNTGGAATCATAGAATGCACTGGCTGGGAAGGGACCTCTAGATGTCACCTAGCCCAACCTCCCTACAGTAGGCAGGGACATCTGCAACAAGATCAGGTTGCTCAGAGCCCCATGAAGCCTGAACAAGCCTGATGGAGGCTGTACCAATACCTGTGATTGCCATGAGCCAGGTGCATGACCTTGCACTTGACCTTACTGAATTTCATGAAGTTCACATGTGCCCACCTTGCAGCTTGTCCAAGTTTCTCTGGATAGTGTCTCCTCTCTCAGGTGTGTCAGCTGCACCCCTCATTTTGGTGTCATCTGCAAACTTGCTTGAAGGTGTGCTGAATCCTCCTGTGTCACCAATGAATTCTAAACTTAGCATAACTGCAGCAGGCCAGTTATTCTGTGATGTCTTGAATTCACATTTTATTAGTTGTGATTTGTTTTGTTTTCTAAACATAAGGATAGTTAAAAGTACATTCATTTTAAAATCCTTCTTATGTCAAATTAAAGATGCAAAGATACATTTTTAATGATGACGGTTCCCCGTTAAAACATACCTGTGGCTCAAAGAGGCTAGTCTCTTATTAGACCAACTAAAATGGTTGTCTAGGTGATGAACTTGGGATTTAAAAGAGCTTTCATTGTGTTTTGGCTGCTGTAGTACCAGGTTAATGATTGTCAGTGGAAAAGTAAAATCTAAGGAGCTGTCTTAGGACATGGTGATTAAGTGATGTACCAGGGTAGGTAAAGGCATGAGGCATGACTGAAGGCTGTCATTTTGTGGTGTCATTTTTTCTCCTGTTGAAGCTGGTTTAGTCCCCTGTACCTCAGCAGTTAATTTTGTGCTGCAGCAGGCAGTAAATTCAGACATATGGATAAAGGGCAGCTCTACAGAGAGTTGGAATGCAGACTACTGCAGCCATCTGAATCTTCTTCCTGTGTATGTCTTTTTAACCTGGAATTGCTTCACTGCTTTACAGCACAGTCCCACAAGTGATTTGTTACCGGGTGAAACTGTGTGTGTCCTAGAAATGATGAGTACTTCCTGAAAATATGCTAGAACTTGTTCTAAAAGATCTGAATTACCTCTCAGATTGCAACTGACCTATAGTTTTTCTGTATTATCTGTGATAGTAAGTTTTGGTCTTTGCACTTTGATAATCAGACAGAACTTTAAAACAGGGTATTCTGTTGTAAATTCTCACAGTTCATAGAATAGAATCATAGAATCAATCAGGTTGGAAGAGACCTCCAAGATCATCCAGTCCAACCTATAACCCAGCCCTATCCAATCAACTAGACCACGGCACAAAGTGCCGCATCCATCCTTTTCTTGAGCACCTCCAGGGACAGTGACTCCACCACCTACCTGGGCACCATTCCATTGCCAGTCACTCTCTCTGTGAAG
>WBNM01002706.1:0-56401 GCA_013399055.1 Ramphastos sulfuratus
TAGGAAATATTGTTCTAGCAGTGGCTCCACAGCTGAGAACTCGTGTACCATTCTATGATTCTATGGTTCTGTGATCATGCTTTTTGAAAATCAGCACTTAGGACATTTGCCTGAGCCTTCACAAAATATATGACTGAGTTGAAACTTCAGCAGGTACTCTACATTCTACATTTAAGTATCTTAAATAAAAAATGATCATTGCCCCACAGAGACAGTGATTTATCTTGCAGTTCACACTCATTCTGTCTTGTTCACTGAGTAGCTTTTGCTTCTTTGGTTTTATGTACTTGAGTTTATAATTCTTTATTATTATGTAGTGTCACTTTCCTTAACACTGCAGGCAACATACTCTGTTATTTTCAGAGATATAGAGATATCTTATTGACATGGGATTTTATACTAGCGGCCTGAAGAGTTTTACTTTTCTTGCTCATGGTTTTCTAACCATACTGTGAAGAAGAGATGGGAAGTAACTGAATGCCACCTGTCTTTTGAATGTTCCCAGAGCTTTTATCTGTTCAACCAGATGGCTCAATTTGCATTGACAATTTTTGTGGCCACTTCAATTAGCTTAAGCTGCTTCGTGGTGCATCTAATTATTTTAGTATGTATTTTAAAAAGAACCTTACATTTGAAAGCTTGTTTTAAATAAAGTGGTGAGGGGAAAAAAATAATAAATTCCACTAAACTCCTCACACTAACAAAGACAAAATAATCCCATTCTCCCAAAAAGGTTTAAATGTGTGGCGATGAGTTTCCAGTCATGTAGCTTGGCTAATGTTAAAGACTTTGCAAGTACTGGTGCATGGTGTTAGTCCTTCCCACATGCAGGACTCTACACTTGCTGAACTTCATTAAGTTCAACTTTGCACAGCTGTCCTATCTCTCCAAGCCTCCCTGCATGTCAGCACAGACCTCTGGGGTGTCAGCTACTCCTCCCAGTTCTGTATCAGCAGCAAATTTGCTGAGGGTACACTCTATCTCTTGCCTGTTTTGAATGTTGAAGTGACATTGGCTTTCCTCTGGTCCTCAGGCACCTCTCCTGCTCTCCATGACCTTTCAAAGATGATGGAGAGTTCATTGCAACAATATCAGTCAGCTGCTTCAGCACTCATGAGTGCATCACATCAGGCCTTTTGATGGGATGCCTCTTGAACTTCAAGCAAAATAAACTGAAGCTTTTCATTCACACTTTGAGGACTGACCCAGTCCCAAACATCTCTATCTTCTTGGGTTTTTTGGTGGTTTGGGCGTTTTGTTTTTTTTGGGGTTTTTTTTGGTTTGTTGGTTTTGGGTTTTGGGGCTTTGGGCTCTTTTTTGTGGTTGGGGGTATTTTTGGCTTTGTTTGCTTGCCTCCTTGCTTGTTTGGTTCTTTTTGTTGTTATGGTGTGTTTTGTTGTTTGATTTTTCCCCTCCTTGTCATAGGAATTAAAGAAAGAAAGAAAGCTTTTGGATTAAATTAATCTGTAAGACAACATTTCATTTTTGCCTTGATCAAAACATTTTTTTTCTAGAATCATAGAATCAAGCAGGTTGGAAGAGACCTCCAAGCTCATCCAGTCCAACCTATCACCCAACCCTATCCAATCAACCAGACGATGGCACTAAGTGCCCCACCCAGGCTTTTCCTGAACACCTCCAGGGACGGCGACTCCACCACCTCCCTGGGGAGCCCGTTCCAATGCCAATCACTCTCTCTGTGAAGAACTTCCTCCCAATATCCAGGCTATTTTGGTGTGTCCCACATAATGAATTTTCACATAATCAACTTTTTCTCAGCCTGACAATGCTCCATTTATGCTTGCCAACACTGACTAATGTGGCAATTGTTAGCATTTGTCAAACTTAAATCATGTCAAATGTATTGCACATGCACAACTGATCTGTATTGTGAATCCATCACATCCTTAATGCTTCAGATTTACCACACATGCCAATTAGTCAATTTTGTGAGTTATGTAGGGGTTTATTCCGGAAATCTGATCTATCAACTGGTGGAGATTCCTGCTTAATTTTTAGTTTACCATGCAAATTGCTCATGTTATGTTGCCTCCCTGGCACTGTAACTTTCTTCAATCTCTTTGCTTTATTTTCCTTTCTACATGTCTAGATTAAATGTATCTTAATTGTGGAAGTACTATTTGAAGTTTTAATGAAGATATACAGAGGGGATTTTGTTGTTTTGCTTTTTGGTTTTGGTTGCTTGTTTTTATTTTATTTTGGTGGGGTTTTTTTGTTTGTTTGTTTTTTTTATTCACAAGCAGTTGAAAAAGGAGAACAGAGGAGTGAAGGAAAACAGAAAAGGATCAAATCAGCAGCTGACACAATTCCAGTTCAAAGGAATAGTCTGGTTTCTTATTGTATTCAGACAAAATTTGGTTCCACTGCCTTAATATACTGGTTTGTGGTTTCATTTGTTTTTTATCAGCCATGACTGTGTCTAGTTCCTACCCACAAAAAAATGAATGAACTTATGATAATGAACAGAAACTGTTAGAAAAACAAAACCAGAAAACAGGGTGGGCAAAAATGATACCTTGGACTTACTAGATTAAGGAGTAGATAGCATGACTGTTATTTTTCCACTCCACAACTCCAAAACACATTTTCCATACTTCCAGTAACTGAGTCATGTTTTTGATCATGATGAACTTGATGAAGCTCTCTGACCTCTGATTTCCAGTAGAAGGTGTTCTCTCCTTTATGTTCTCTATGTGACTACCGAAGTATGTAAGTTATTAATACAGCTTACTCAGATATTCTATCCCTTGAGCTTCCAGTACAGAAATTAGATAAACACATTGAAAGAACTATCATTTTCCAGGAAAAAGCCTAATGTGACTGTAATTAGCTTAAGTAATACAATTTTACAAGAGGTCTGTTACAGTGCTTACATGTCCTTTGAGGACTCAGTCTTAAAGGCATTGCCTTATTCTTTTAAGTGTTCATTCCACCCATCCACCCTTTTTTTATTGTTATTTTTATTGGGGTTTTTTGTTCTTATTTGCTGAGTCTTTCAGTGACAGACACATGTTGTATTATCAGCTGTTAATATGCATGAAAACCAGAATTAAGCACATGGCAACCCCTGAAAAAGACAGGTCACTCAAGGCCTCCTCCAACCTGGCCTTGAACATCTCCAGGGAGGGAGTAGCCACAATCTCCCTGGGCAACCTGTGCCAGTGCCTCACCATCCTCACTACAAACAACTTCCTCCTAACACCCAGTTTCAATCTCCCTCTGCCACTTTAAACCCATTGCCCCTTGTCCTGTCATTGCAAGACCTTGTCAATAGTCCCTCCCCAGCCTTTCTGTAGCCCTCTTCAGATACTGGAAGGCTACTCTAAGGTCTCCTCAAAGCCTTCTCTTCTCCAGGCTGCAGAGCCCCAACTCTCAGCCTGTCCTCATAGGAGAGATGCTGCAGCCCTCTGAGCATCTTCGTGGCCTCCTCTGGACCTGCTCCAACAGTTCCATGTCCTTGCTGTCCTGGGGGCTCCAGAACTGTACACAGTTGAGGTCTAGTCTTGAGGTCTGTGGCTCTAGTCTTGAGGTCTGTGGTAATGGGTTGGACTTGATGATCTTTGAGGTCTCTTCCAACCTTGCTATACTGTGATACTGTGATACTGTGATACTGTGATACATTACTCCAGATGGATGTTAGAAGTAAAGCAATAAATGGTAAAACCGTATGCTACAGTTAACAAAAACAAGTCCCAATTTAACATCTCAGAAAATGAAATATGCTCCTGTAGATTAATAGGCAAAAGTCTGACAGTTTTTAATCCCTTTAATGTGCAAGCCTTTAGCACACAACAAAAGCAAAATCATACAATTTGATTGAACACACAAGGAAAACAGGCTAAGCCTTTGCTAGAAGTTTTGTTGCCATAGGGTAAGAAAACAGACAATTAGACTGGTTCAGTGCATACTCATAAACTTGTATGTGCTTGTTTGAAGCTAATTGGAATATTTTAATGGATAAAATTATATTATAGGCTGTAAAAAGGAAACAGTGGTGATGTCTACTTCACTCATAGGTTTGCTGAGATGTATAAGACTAAGAACACAAAACATGAATAAGAGACTCTCTCTTGAAGAGTCTTGAGCTCTCCGTCTGTTTTTGGTCTTGGCCTCTCTGCTGAATAACCTCACTAACCACTTTCCTTTTAACCCCCCTGGCCGATCCTCCAAACTCACCTTGCGCATAAGCCAACCCCTGGAGTAAGGTAGAGGGGTGGGAAGAAGGTGGAAGAGTGTTTGGGAGCCCCTCCTGGGGACTCTGATTTCTGGGAGGGGGATTGTGTTTCTGTATTACCTTTAACTTGTATATGTCTGTAACTATTCCTGTCTATTGTGTATATCTCTGCTTGTACATTGTGCTAAACTGTAAATAAAGCTTCAGTCCTTAACTTCCAGCTGGCTGAGTCTAGTCTGGGGGATTTTACAAAGTCGGGGCAGGGGGAACTCCCAAACCATCACATTGTGGAGCAGTGGTAATTTGAACATGTGTCTGAAGCTTCTATGTAATTATTTTGTATCTCCCATTGATGACTGATTCTACCTAGCCAGTTTTCCTTTCTGTGCAGCAGTACATGTTTTCTGTGTTACTAAGACTTCTTTTCTTCATTCAAGTTTCATCATATCTATGATTTGTAAGTGTTAGCCACAGCAACAGTCTAAAGAAGGCTACCTCTTACACAACTAAACTGGAAAGATCCCAGAATAAAGAAAATATTAAATAGAGCAGAAAAAAAAAAAAAAAAAAAAGTCAGCATATGGCTGCTATTGATACAGCAGGAAAACAGCCAAATGCACTGTACAAATTCCCACTTGAAAAAGATACAAGGAAGCAGTGTCTGCTCAGCTCAAATTGCTGCCAAGGCAAAGGACCATCATGACCTGTAAAGTAAGCCCAGTAGGTGGAAGGATTGTTTCATTAAGGGAAACAAAGATATTGTAAATTCGGCTTTCATTGTGACCAAGTGTACATGAAAAATGTATTAAGGCCTCTCAGGGCTACTAGATGAGAATGTACACAATCAGCCTAAGATCCAGCTGCTTCTCAGGGTTGTGAGGCATGTTTAGTGGCGGACATCATCAATTTAGGAAGAGTTACTGGAGTCAACAGCTGGTAGGAAGGCAAAATCATATTAAGCTGGACTAGGACAAACACTTAACCATCATTAACTACCATCAGACTAGCTATCATTAATCATATATTAATAATGCTGGCACATTTGCATCTCTGTGAAGATCACCTTGAGATCATATAGGCTCCATACTGAATTTGTTAGTAAAATATGTAATGATCTAAAAAGTCACAGTAAATTGCATCTTTAAGATATAATATCTTTGAGACTTGCATGGAAGAATGAACAAGATATGAAGCCATGAAGATGGCAAACTCTGTACTGCAATGAGTAATGGGTGAAGGTGGTGGTGGAATGTGTGTGTTTTGAAAATGAAAGCTGAACAAAGGAAGAACCATGGTTGTGACATTAGTGAATCACACTCTGGGCGGAACTTAGAGCTGCCTTCCAATGCCTGAAAGTATCCTACAGAAAGGATGGAGGGGGACTTTCATAAGGGTGTCCAGCAATAGAACAAGGGGGAATGGTTCGAAGCTGAGGGAGAGTAGATTTAGACTGGATCTTAGGAAGAAGTTCTTTAGTACAAGGGTAGTGAGACACTGGAATAGGCTGCTCAGGGAGGTTGTGGGTGTCTCCACACTGGGAATGTTCAAGGCCAGGTTGGATAAGTATGCTGGTTTGAGACTAATTGGAATATTTTAATGAAAAATATCATAGGCTGTGAAAAGCAAACAATGGTGATGTCTGCTTCACTCATAGGCTTGCTGAGATGTATAAGAACAAGAACACAAACATAGATAAGACACACAGAGAGTCTCATCTCTGTCTCTCTAGCTGCTGGTTTGGTCTTGGCCTCTCTGCTAACCTAACTAACCACTGTGCTTCTAACCCCCCTGGTCGATCCTCCAAAATCACCTTGCACAAAAGGCAGATTCTGGAATAAGGTAGAGAGGGGGAAAGAAGGTGGAAGGGTGGTTGGGAGACCCTCCTGGGGACTCTGATTTCTGGGAGGGGGATTGTGTTTCTGTATTACCTTTAACTTGTCTATTTCTGTAACTATTCCTGTCTATTGTGTATATCTCTGTTTGTACATTGTGCTAAGCTGTAAATAGAGCTTCAGTCTGTAACTTCCAGCTGGCTGAGTCTAGTCTGGGTGGTTTTATAAAGTGGAGGAGGGGTGGGTAACTCCCAAACCATCACAATGAGGCCTTGAGCAGCTGAGTCTAGTTGAGAGGTGTCCCTGCCCATGTCATGGAGGTTGGAGTAGACGATCTCTATGGTCCTGAGCTGGTTTGAGGCTAATTGGCTATCTTCGTGGCCTCCTCTGGACCCACTCCAACACTTCCATGTCCTTCCTGTGCTGGGGGCTCCAGAACTGCACACAGGACTCCAGATGGGGTCTGAGGAGAGCAGAGCAAAGGGGCACAATCCCCTCCCTTGCCCTGCTGCCCACACTGCTCTTGCTGCAGCCCAGCACTCAGTTGCTGTCTGGGCTGCACTCACACTGCAGGCTCATGTTGAGCTTTTCATCACCCCAGACCCCCAGGTCCTTTTCCTCAGGGCTGCTCTCAGCCATTCCCCACCCAGCCTGGAGTTGTGCTTGGCATTGTGCCTACCCAGGTGCAGGACCTTACACCTGACCTTGTTGAATGTCATGAGGTTGGCCTGGGCACACCTCTGCAGCCTGTCCAGGTCCCTCTGGATGGATTCCTGCCCTCTAGCAAGTCGACTGTACCACACAGCTTGGTGCCATCTGCAAACTTGCTGAGGGTGCACTGATTCCTCTGTCCATATCTACTTAGGGAAAATAATTAATTGCAATACTTTCAGTACTCTTTTAAAAGATTAAGAAAAAAAGAAAAGGAAAAAAAAGATTAGGTGTTTGGTGGGGTTTATTTTCTGGTTTGTGTTTTGTTTTTGTTGTTGTTGTTTTCTCTTTAGCAGTCATATTCTAGTTTAAATAAAAATATCCCATGATCTGTGTAAGGAAGAAGGGTACATTACTACAAAAAATCCTTCTGGTTTGATAACCTATGTTTGTGGTAATAAAGTACAGACTTTAGTGATGCACATGTTCACCTCTTTCTTTTGACATTTACAAACCTTTGATCTATTGGTTTATCCATTAATGCAACAAAGTATTAGTTTCTAAATAAATGCAGCTTAACTTTTTCTTTTATTAGACATTAAAATTTCATTTTCCTTCCATCCAGCCACTTTTTTTTTCTTGATTCTGATTGACTCTTGCAGTGTTTTAAACCTGTTAATAGAGAAAATATGTCACTGTGGAATATTTTGTCTTGAAAGCTTTTTCCTATGATGATTTTTTTTTTTTAAATTCAGTAACAGCTTCCTGTGAACTGTAATCTAAATTCTGAAGGCATAAACCAGAAGAATGCTAGATTATTTCTCCTTAGAAAGATGTTGATCCAGAGACTGAATTGAAGACTCCCAAGCAGAAGTAGGGAGGTGATGTTACTTATATTATTCTTATGTCTGGTGCTCAGTGAATGAAACATTCAATGCAATGTGCAAGGTCTTGATATCATTTAAAATTCAGGCTTAGGTTGTTGCTCACAGGTTGCATTAATCTGTTTTTGAAAATAAGGGAACAGTAGGAAATTTGAATCTACCTGTTCACCAATGGCTTTGATATCTTTCTCCCTAATGATAGTAATCAGTAACATATGTAAGATAAAGGACAACTTCTGTCCAAGAAAAGGCAACTTTAAAAGATCATCTTTCATGCTTCACCTCACCAGATGCGCAGAAGTTCCTTAAGCAGCTTTCTTCAGCATAACAGAACTCTTCAAAATACTTTGTTTGTTTTTATGAGAACAATAATCCCTTATTTGTTCTTCCTCATCTTTCTTTCTGATCAGACAGGCTAGACTCAGGTTTCCTGTGGCATTTTAAGCAAATCACTTAACAGATTGACATTAGGCAAATAAGAAGTTGTTTTGGGTTTTGTTTTTGGTTTTGTTTGGGTTTTTTGACAGTGAGCACAAGGTGCATACCTCTTGTTTGAACCTTTGCAAAACACTTCTTACAGCTCTTAGTACAGATCTTGACTGCCAATAATATGGAGCACTGATAATATGTTGTAGTTCCCATACAACAATTCAGTGAGTGCTGCATGTGAACTAACAGATCTGCTTTGTCTTTTTCACCATCTGTACAAACGTTTGTCCCAAGTGTACTGGTGCAGATCATGCAAGTATAAATTGCACAGCTGTACCCATGTGCAGCTATGATTTCATTAATATGTGATCTGATCTATAATCCAAATATAATATTTCCAGTGTTCATTAAAATGGGTTAACTTAAATTTGTGCATTTGTGAACGAGTTCAACAACATTTTGCAGTTTAGCTATGGAAGAACTCATAAGTTTAGAAAAGGGTGAAGGGTTTTTGAATTAGAAAGCACTTAGGAGTGTTTTGGTGCAGTTAATGTCCCCTTCTATTATCCTTCTTTCCTGTTTCCTAATACAGATTTACATCTTCGGCAACACTCACTTGGTACAAGGCACCTATTTGTTGCTGCAGCTGTCACTCTGCAAGAACTGTGTTGCATATCACAGATGTTGAAGCATTCTTCCAAGTTACCTACATGCTGCAATTTAATTTAATATCAGGCAGAGAAAGATACATGAGAAATGGACTTCACAACTCAAATATGTGTTTGGATTTCCATCACTCCACATAGCAGTCATGTTGATTCATCTGATGCTTTATTTCAGACACTGTGATTTTTCTGCTTGCAAAACCTTTCTTCATAGGGCAGCTCAGCTGGATAGCTCAGAAAACTCTAGATGTTTGCACTAAAAAGGGCATCAGATGTTCTAACATATCTTAGTCACAGTAGGAAATGGTGAAGTTCAAAACTGTTAGCATTTGGCTTTGACTGAGGTAAGAATCAAAAAGCTTGTATAGATAACTGAATCAGTCTGACCTCTTGAGTTAGTGATGTGAGGTTGGGAGCCTCCATTTTCAAGCTTTCTATTTTTATCTGTTTGCTGAGTTCCTGGAAGAAAATCGCAAAGGAAGAAGCTCTATTCATACAACTAAGAGGGCATCTGTGATTTCTTTGTCACAAAATAGTGTTGAGGCCAAAATATTACAGGATTTAAAACAGGATTAGACATTTATATACAAGCACAAGAAATAAGAGCAATTCCTCTAAAAAAATGTAACAAGTTATCCACAGGATAGCAATGTGCCCTTGGAGCCCACAAATCCAATGGCATCCTGGGGTGCATTAAGAAGCATGTGACCAGGAGGTCAAAGAGAGGTTCTCCTCACCTTCTGCTCTGCCTTCTGACAACACCTCGAGTATTATATCCACTTCCAGGTTCTGCAGTTCAAGAAGGACAGGAATATACTTGAGAGAATCCAATGGAGGGCTATGAGGGTGATTAAGAGGCTGGAACATCTTATGAGGATAGGCTGAGAGACTTGGGGTTTTTTAGTCTGGAAAAGAGAAGACTTATTAATGTTTGTAAATATCTGAAGGGTGGGTGTCACAGAATCACAAGAAGAAGGTGCTACACTTTTTTCAGTAGTGTCCTCTGATAGAACAAAGGGTAACAGATTTTTTTTTCCAAATAACCTACCCCTAGCCAAAAAAAACTCAAAAAAACCCAACAAAAAAACATCTTCTGATCATCTTCATTCAGTTCTATCAAATTAGTTCCTTATTTTATTAGAGCACCATATGATTCTTTTTTTGTGCTGGTTTGAGGCTAATTGTAATATTTCAATGGGAAAAATTAGATTATAGGCCATGAGAAGAAAAAAATGGTGATATCTACTTCACTTATAGGTTTGCTGAGACATTTAATACCAAGGACACAAACATAGATAAAACAGTTCTGTCCATCAGAGTCTGGCAGTGTCTGTGTTTTTTTCCCTGGGCTACTGCTGTTCTGCTCAGATCTGTGCAATCCAACTCATCATTTGCTTCTAGCCCCCCTTGCTGATCCTCACAACTCACCTTGCACATAAGGCAGAATCTGGGATAAGGTAGAGGGATGGAAAGAAGGTGGAAGGGTGATTGGGAGCCCCACCTGGGGACTCTGATTTCTGGGAGGGGTATTGTGTTTCTGTATTACCTTTAACTTGTATATTTCTGTATATAGCTGTAACTATTTGTAATGTATTGTAAATATCTGCTTATATGTTGTGCTAAGTTGTGTATATAAAGCTTCATTCCTTAACTTCCAGCTGGCTGAGTCTAATCTGGGTGATTTCATTGTGGGGTGGGTAGGTATCTCCCAAACCATCACAGCTATGTGAAATAGTGTTTCCTTCTTTACACCTCTTCAAAGGTATGTCATAGAATCATAGAATGGTAAGGTTGGAAGGGACCTCAAGGATCATCTAGTTCCAAATCTGTACCATAGGCAGGGACACCATATATTGATCCAAATGAGTTTATGACAACAGAAACAAATCTTCAGAAATAGTTATGAAATTTAAGTTCTAAATGTAATAATTTAAATGTCTTTTACTTCATGAGAATGGATTCCCAAAAATGCTGGATTAGTGATTAAGCTTTTAAAATTCCCAAGAGACACAGAAAGGCCAGAGGTAAACAAAGGAGCTCATAACAGTCACAGAATTAACCAGGTTGGAAAAGACCTTCGAGATCATCAAGTTAGTTTTGTCTTTCTCTAACCAGTCAGAAAATAAACCAATTTTGCTGGTGTTGAATTAGAATCTTTCCTTATTTTGGGTGATAATTCAGACTGAGGTCATCAATAGCANAACAAAGGGTAACAGATTTTTTTTTCCAAATAACCTACCCCTAGCCAAAAAAAACTCAAAAAAACCCAACAAAAAAACATCTTCTGATCATCTTCATTCAGTTCTATCAAATTAGTTCCTTATTTTATTAGAGCACCATATGATTCTTTTTTTGTGCTGGTTTGAGGCTAATTGTAATATTTCAATGGGAAAAATTAGATTATAGGCCATGAGAAGAAAAAAATGGTGATATCTACTTCACTTATAGGTTTGCTGAGACATTTAATACCAAGGACACAAACATAGATAAAACAGTTCTGTCCATCAGAGTCTGGCAGTGTCTGTGTTTTTTTCCCTGGGCTACTGCTGTTCTGCTCAGATCTGTGCAATCCAACTCATCATTTGCTTCTAGCCCCCCTTGCTGATCCTCACAACTCACCTTGCACATAAGGCAGAATCTGGGATAAGGTAGAGGGATGGAAAGAAGGTGGAAGGGTGATTGGGAGCCCCACCTGGGGACTCTGATTTCTGGGAGGGGTATTGTGTTTCTGTATTACCTTTAACTTGTATATTTCTGTATATAGCTGTAACTATTTGTAATGTATTGTAAATATCTGCTTATATGTTGTGCTAAGTTGTGTATATAAAGCTTCATTCCTTAACTTCCAGCTGGCTGAGTCTAATCTGGGTGATTTCATTGTGGGGTGGGTAGGTATCTCCCAAACCATCACAGCTATGTGAAATAGTGTTTCCTTCTTTACACCTCTTCAAAGGTATGTCATAGAATCATAGAATGGTAAGGTTGGAAGGGACCTCAAGGATCATCTAGTTCCAAATCTGTACCATAGGCAGGGACACCATATATTGATCCAAATGAGTTTATGACAACAGAAACAAATCTTCAGAAATAGTTATGAAATTTAAGTTCTAAATGTAATAATTTAAATGTCTTTTACTTCATGAGAATGGATTCCCAAAAATGCTGGATTAGTGATTAAGCTTTTAAAATTCCCAAGAGACACAGAAAGGCCAGAGGTAAACAAAGGAGCTCATAACAGTCACAGAATTAACCAGGTTGGAAAAGACCTTCGAGATCATCAAGTTAGTTTTGTCTTTCTCTAACCAGTCAGAAAATAAACCAATTTTGCTGGTGTTGAATTAGAATCTTTCCTTATTTTGGGTGATAATTCAGACTGAGGTCATCAATAGCATCCTGGCTTGTACTAAAAATGCTGTGGCCAGCAGGAGCAGGGAGGTGATTGTCCCCTTGGACTCAGCTTNGTCCATCAGAGTCTGGCAGTGTCTGTGTTTTTTTCCCTGGGCTACTGCTGTTCTGCTCAGATCTGTGCAATCCAACTCATCATTTGCTTCTAGCCCCCCTTGCTGATCCTCACAACTCACCTTGCACATAAGGCAGAATCTGGGATAAGGTAGAGGGATGGAAAGAAGGTGGAAGGGTGATTGGGAGCCCCACCTGGGGACTCTGATTTCTGGGAGGGGTATTGTGTTTCTGTATTACCTTNACGTTGTAAAGAAGCTGCTGATGGTCTCTTCTCACGAGTAATTGGAGACAGACTAAGAGGGAATGGCCTCAAATCAAGACTGGGTAGGTTTAGGGAAAAGTTTTACACAGAGAGAGTGGCCAGGCACTGGAATGAGCTGCCCAGGGAAGCGATTGAGTCACCAACCCTGCAGGTGTTTAAGGGTCGTTTGGATGTGGTGCTTAGGGATATGGTTTAAGGTGAATCTTGTAGAGTTATAATTTGGACTTGGCGATCTTGAGGGTCTTTTCCAACCCCACTGTTTCTGTGATTCAGTGATAGAGACAGTCCTGTAGACTGTCCTGCATTGAGGTGGAGTTCTCTGTAAGGCTTTCTTGCACTGTTTTCCCCCTGAAGCTGCTGGCAGCCCAAGGCTTCCTATTCGGCAGGCAAGCCCCATGGGAATCCTCTGTGTGAAGCTGCAAACATTGAACCTCTCTTCTCTTTCTTCTTCTGGAGGCATCACCAAACTATGTTGTCTGTCCCTTATGGTGCTACGCAGACACTGTACGTTGTTTACCTAGAATAAATCATGGATTATGATAAATTCAAATGTTATTTTCCCAGAAAATGGACTTGAAGAGGAAACTGTCCATAGAAATGATGAAATGTATAGAAATGAAGACTGCAGACATAGCTAGATGTAGAAATGTCTGACAAAACTGCCTGTATGCAGTATTCATTTTTCTGCTAGATAGTTTCTTTCTTTTTTTTTTTTTTTCTTTGATTGTAAGCTCCACAACAAAAGTTCTAGTTGATGCAAACAAGTAATTGGGTTAATTTAGGGACACAAAGATCTGGGCTCTATATCCAGAAAACCTCTTGAGAACAACCCAAATGATCAGAAAAAGCTTCCCAAGGGAAGATGAAGAAAATGTTACTTGGGACTTTTAAATTAAAAGGTACTCTAGGGAACAGTTTTGAGAGACAGGCTTGATAACATATGAGGACTTTACTGTCATTAAGCCTGAAGAGGCAGTCATTATCACCAAGAGTAGGAACATGGTTCATTAAATTTTAGAACAAGAGCTGAACTACTTACCTATGTGACATGAATGTTGATGAAAGAGAACATAATATAAACACCACCAGACACTGAGGGTATCTCAACTCTCCTTTAAAGAGTAGGGGAAGATGTTGTGATACAAAGTTTTGTTCTTCCCAGTGACATGGGTGGTTCAGCTCATGTATAGATTGACCTGAAGATTTAAGCAATTACATACCAATCAACTTAGTGACTGCAAGAGGCTGTATGTCCATACCACTGGATTTCTGTTCTCCTTAAAAACATAAATATGCTTCACATCAGGGATTTAGAGCCAGCTTTGCAGACAGTAACATGTAGTGCAAAATTACATGGCAGAAAGCATTAATAAAAAACAGAAATGATTTGCTAAAGCAACTCAATACATAAAAGTTGTGGAGTAGTTGCTTACTTTTTAAAATTTGCTGGCCACACTTGTCTTAGATTTTAAAATATTCTGCATTATTTCTGGATTTTAAAATATTCTGCATTATTTCTAGACTAAAGAGGGTGGCTAAGGCATTGGTTTAGCATTAGGATGATACACCCAGTCACATCTTTTGTGAGAAACTCCATAAATTATTTAAGCATTGGTCCATAAAGACATTTAAGAACATCAATTCTATAATGTACCGGGTTAGGGCGGATACCTCCCCCGGTAGAATAAACTCACCATAACACAGATTTTTTTGTAAAGTCAGGAAAAAAAAAAGAGAAATTGTATTTCGTACAGTTTAAACTAAATATAACAGTATAGAGAGAATATAACTACTACAAGAATATAATAAGCTGAAGGAAGATGGGGAAGGGGTCAAGTGGCGGCGAAGCAGCAAAAGCAGCAGCAATCAAAACAGCAGCAGGGGACGATAGCAGTGGGTGCAGGAGAAGCAGCAGAAGCAGCAAGGGGAAGGTCCAAGCTGTGCTTCCAGACATAAAGCTCTTGATGCTCCAATGAAATTACATTAACTTACCCATCGTTGCCATTATATGGCCTATCCCTAGAATATTCACCTTTCCACCCAGAGTTTTCACTTCTAAGTTTCTCTGTCCTGAATTTTTTTTTGTCTGAGGTAGGAATCAAACTCAAAGGGCNCATTTCAGCACTGTGTCAGTAGAGTCATGAAGTCACTAAACTTGTTAGGTTGTGTAGCACACACTGACACTAACACACCAGAGACTCTGTCCCAGTGACTTTAATTCTGCCTTGCAAATTGTGATAACGGACTCATTTAACTCAAGGAGAATTTTACTTAGACACTGTCATGTACTTAGCATACTACAGCAATATTAAGCAAGGCTTAAAGAAGATTTAAAGCAGAAAATATTTCATTTTGCATTAGTAATTTAAAATTAAAAACTGATTAAAGTGTCTTTAAGTAGTGAGTTTGTCAACCCTGAGTCCTTCGCTAATTATAGCTTACCTGCTACTACGGATCCGTCGGTGTCCAGGTACTGTTTATAAAGCACATAAAATCTATTTCTTACTTGATTACAATTTCATTTTCCACCTTAATTATATCAGACAGGGTTAATCTGACAGTTAGAAAGCCCTCTGTACTGTAATTTTATGTAGAGGATTTAATTAAGCCTAGGGGATGGTGTTTTAATTAGCTACAGAAGATTTACCTGAGTTGAAAATTCTTAAATTGATTGGTTCCAGAAGCTGTATGACATTTGTCTTGTTATCAGCAAGGAAGGGTATGCTACTTGTTTTAAAGCAAATCCTCACTAAAATCTAAAGTAACCTGAAAATCTGTGCAATGTTGGTTCACAGCACATGCAAAAGACCCAGTTAACAAAAGGGTTTCCTGACTGGTGGAACTCACTTCAATGAGGAGACAAAAGAATAAGAGAAGAGAGATTTGGCATTTGAGTCCTTGTCAGTATGCCAAAAGGCACACTCCAAGACTGTCCAGACACAATCTATTGTACGGCTTACACTAGAGACTAGTTACAACAAGCAGTTTGCAAGAATCTGCCATGCTGGTTTGGATTGAAAGGAACTTATGCATGAGCACACAAGCAAGCTGAGTCTCACCACTCGCTAACAGGTTCACAGGACAGTCCTTGGCCCATTTTCCTTGCTACCCTGAAGGTATCCTTGTAGCTCTGCTATCTGTCTCCTAGCTCCCTTTTGTGGAGACTGTGGTAGAGGCTAATGACAGTAAAAGTGTGTTGCTGAGTGAACCTGGATCTTGTGAGGTATGGACAAGAGAGGAGAGGATACTAGCAGCAGCTGGAGCCCTGACTTCATTGTCTTCAACCTTTCTGGTAGACCAAAAGAGTAAGTCCTTCCTGACAGTAACACCCTGCAGGTTTGCAGACATTCCTCCCTGTCACAGGACCTCAAAAGGTGCCTATAGAACCTTGTTATCCCACCTTAGTTAGTTGTTCCTTGTTTTCCCAGGATCACTACAGTATTGCAGCAGCTGTTACCAGAGCTCTGAGGAATTCAATGCAAGCATATTCATCCCTCATCACCTTTGGGAACTACTGACATCTACTCCATCACACAGCTCTACAGCAAGAAACAGGGCACCTGGAAGACATTAGTCAATCATTTTTAATACCTTTCTGTCCAGAGAGCTGGAAGGTCTGGTAATTCATGTTTATATGGATACAGTAGGGAATTCTTGCACAGGTTTGATAAAGGCCTAAAAAAAATTAAAAATCACTCAACAGTTCTGCCTCAAGCTGAGGTGAAATACTGTAAGCTATTAAACTTATCAGTGCATTTATCTGCTTCTTCCAGGTGTGTTTTGGAAGAGAAATTTAACAACAAAACGTTTGGAGAATACTCATTAAATTCACCATGACAACCTTGACATGACCACAAAAGCTACATTTCTGCTGCAGATATTGAATTTTATATCCAGCCAATTCAAAAGGACACATCTTTTAACCTTATAGCCCAAGTACTCCCCTGCTTAGGAAACATCCTTCTAAGTGTTGTAAAGCTCTGTTTGAAAACACTTTGTGCAGCAGTAAAAATGAAATGTATTCAGAAAACCTTCAGAACACCTGGACAGACAAAAAGACAAACTTTGGAGTCACTTTAATTTCAATACCACGATGGTACATTTAATAAAGTCTAATGTTTGGAGATTTCTAACATCCAGGCATGTAGGAAGAAAATTTTACAGAAGATTATAAGAAAATACTGGTTCTCATATATTATCTTTCAGAAAAAATAGATGTTGAGTGAATATCAGAGTTCCTGGAAAATATTTTCAGAGCCTTTTTCTTGATGACTTAGCTAAATTCTCTATGAGTGATCACATTCTTCCTGTAATTTAATTGGTTTATATTGCTCATAATTCCCTTTTCTAAGTGTGGTATGTAATGCTGATAGCAAGGAGGAGATGTCACATTCGCTATCCTTCTACGAGTGGAGACACACATAAAAAAACTTGCAAAGTGATTTGTGGTTCTTTAGAGTATGTAATAAAAACAAAGTATTTTTGTTTTGATAAGATTCTCAAAAAATGCAACTTTCAGGAATGATATCACCTTTTAAGATGGTAGATCTTGGCTGGCCTGGGAATTCATTTTTCTGAAAATCCAAAAGTAAGTAAAACATTCAAGACTACAAACAATTCAGCAGCATTCAATGATTTTGTGATAAAGTAGATAGGGAATGCATAATTCCACTCTACTTCCTGCCAAGGATTAGGTCATACCAATTTTAGGCAAGATACAGCAATGGATTTTTAACTCATTGCTTCATAGGATTAGCTCTGCACTTTATCTTTGTAAAAGTCAAGTGTGCATCTGTCGTGGTAGGCCTAAACAAGCCTCTTGGGCTTGTACATGTCCTGGCTTATGCAGACATGTTTTTCTGCTCTCTCTCCTTCTGTTTTGGGGAGAGAGCAACCGCGGGAAAAGGGACAAAGGACCTGGCGCCACTAAGTCTGGGGTCCGGGGTCTGTCCATCACCTGTGGTTGCTAGGGGGCACATGATTGCCTTGTGCAGGGCCCGTGATCTGCCCAAAAAGGATAAAGCAAGCCTATGGCTNGCATCTTTGTGCAGAATTAGTTCTTGTGAAAAGTGTCGTTCTCCTATCAAACATTCCTAATAAATCTGCCACATCCAAATGACTACGAAATGAGTCTTCGGATCTACAAAGATACAAGATCTACAAACACAAGTGTAAGGTCCTGCACCCGGGTAGGCACAATCCCAAGCACAAATCCAGACTGGGTGGGGAGTGGTTGAGAGCAGCTCTGAAGAAAAGGACCTGGGGGTCTGGGTTGATGAAAAGCTCAGCATGAGCCTGCAGTGTGGTTGCAGCCCAGACAGCAATCAAATCCTGGGCTGCAGCAAGAGCAGTGTGGCCAGCAGGGATTCTACCCCTTTGCTCTGCTCTCCTCAGACCCCATCTGGAGTCCTGTGTGCAGTTCTGGAGCCCCCAGTACAGGAAGGACATGGAAATGTTGGAGAGGGTCCAGAGGAGGCCACAAAGATGCTCAGAGGGTTGCAGCAGCTCTACTCTAAGGACAGGCTATGAGCTTTAGGGTTCTGCAGCCTAGAGAGGAGAAGGCTTCCAGGAGACCTTAGAGTAGCCTTCCAGTATCCGAAGGGGGCCTACAGGAAGGCTGGGGAGGGACTATTGCCAAGGTCTTGCAATGACAGGACAAGGGGCAATGGGTTTAAAGTGGCAGAGGGGAGATTGAAACTGGATGTCAGGAGGAAGTTGTTTGCAGTGAGGGTGGTGAGAGACTGGCACAGGTTGCCCAGGGAGGTTGTGGCTGCTCCCTCCCTGGAGGTGTTGAAGGCCAGGTTGGAGGAGGCCTTGAGTGCCCTGTACTAGTGGGAGGTGTCCCTGACTATGGCAGGAGGTTGGAACTAGATAATCTTTGAGGTCCCTTCCAACTTTATCATTCTATCATTCTATGATTCTATGAAAGATGTCCAGGAACATAGCTCTGTGACATCATTTTGTGTTTATATTGTGTTTAGAAGCTACAAACCTAAGTAGAACTCTTAAATGTGCACTCACTGAATATCATAAATAATCATAACATGTGTCTTTGTGACTGTCAGTGACAGTGACCACTGCTAGGTGCTTTTTTTTCAGATTCTATGAAAATGAAAGCTCCACTGTGAAGAGTATTTAATAACCTGACTGTGAAGAAATTTTCTTCCTGGTTTTCAATATTTCACTGAAGCTTTAAAGGTGGTACCCCTCTCTTTCATTTACTTGGCTTTCATATTACCTCTTCTAAATAAATAAATAAATATTTGTATAATACATTTTGACTTTATTAGTTGGATTTGTTCCACTATAACTTAGAAAAAAACAATGCAAATGTTAAGATTTTGGAGAGGTATCTGAGAAATATTCTGCTGCAGCCTGAGGCCTTATTTTTATTAGAAATGTTTTTTTGTTCCTATTTGAAGGATGTTTTATTTTGTTTTGTTTTTCTTCCCATTTGCTTTGGAAATATCATGTCGTTCTGTTATATGGAAAGGATAATGTTTTTTTCTTAGTATTATTATTGTTATTCAAAATAACTTTATGAGAATTTCTTAGCATGAGGACAATCTTATTTACATTGCAATAAGGTTGCTACTGGTCCGCAATTCTGAGCTTCTGCTCCTGCAAAAGGCCTCTTTTGTCTAACAGGAATTTTCTTTGGGGAAATACCATCTGATTCACATCAAGCAAAGGGCCCTGAAGTAGTCTTTTAATAAACAATACTTGCCAGCTGTAAGGATAGGCAATAAAGGGCTATTTGCCTGAAAATAAGACCTCTGGGATCTGTAAGAAACTCCTGTTTGCTGCAGAGATGGAGTGACAGGTCAGGGTTATCAACCTTTCTGAAAGCAATGTCCTCCATTTCTTCAGCACAGCTACCTGTATGGCTATATCATTTGGTGTAAGCATACTCAAACTCTATACTGCATGGTGACAAGGCTGAGTCTGTTGCTGTCCAGATATTATTTAATCATAATGGCTGTAATAAAATATCTGTGCTATTAAAAGCCTAGCTGAAGAGTTGGACTGACCAGCAGCAATGTGCTGGTGAAGATGCTCAGATGTTGTCTGCAGAGCCATAGTGAGTAGGGAAACAAGCATTTTGAATGAGACAGGCTAATACAGGGAATGTGTTTCTCCTAGATCAGTGTGGTACTCACTGAGTTGGGGTCACAGAAGAGGGCAAGTAGGAAGGGTGAAACACCTCACAAGTCAACTAGGGAAGGGTTACTGTCCACTTGGGTGGTGGATAACTCATGTTGGGAGTTAAAGTTCTTCCTATGGACTATGAACATGTACATATCAAGAGAAAAAAAACTGTCCTGAAAATGATTGCATCATTGCTATTAGAGCAATAAATTGTTTTCAGAGAGTAGGAACTGAAACAGTTCTGGGCTGGTACCAGTAACTTCCAAAGTGAGTATTCTTGCACTCAACAGAATCAACTGTAAGCAAGAATCACTGCTGATTCACAAAGGACTTAGAGGACTTGGATTGCGAGAGAGGAATAGGAAGGAAGTTTTTTTTTATGCAGAGGATGTATGCACACATGATAATGACAGAAACATCTTGATAATGTCTGAGCTCCAATCATAAACAAATGGAGAAATTTGATCTCAAATTTATTCCTCTGAATATTTCATATGCTTCAGTGGACTGAATAGTGTTTACACAGTCAAACTCAGCCCTGTCAGCATATTTATGCTTGTGAAACCCTTGAAGATTCCAGTAGAAGTGACTGTGTTTTCAATAAAGGTCAAGAGAGCATATGTGTGCCACAGAATGCCTTCAGGGCAACCAGTGTTATACTTTAATTGAATCTTGCCACTTAGACTCACTTTCTTTTAGTGGTCAGAAAGCTTCAAGAATTTAGCATTAAAATTTCCTCACATTAATCAGATTATTTTAGGCCTATCCTTATTTTCCTTTCAACTTTCCTTTACACAAGTGTCTTGGTCGCCCACATCTTTCTCTGTCTTCTTCTGTCAACCATCTAACTAAAATGGATTGCCCAGCCCTTCAGAAAATCCTATCTAGGTACCTGGTAGCTGCAGGGCT
This sequence comes from Ramphastos sulfuratus, assembly GCA_013399055.1. NCBI lineage: Eukaryota > Metazoa > Chordata > Aves > Piciformes > Ramphastidae > Ramphastos > Ramphastos sulfuratus. The sequence goes on from WBNM01002706.1 coordinate 20,439, forward strand.
TTATGTTAGGGACCAGATCTTGCAGGATATGGGGGCAGTAGTAGCTGTGCAGTTTGCTGGGCTGCTTTTCTCTGCATCATCAACAACAGCACTCTAAGACTAAATGACATCTGTGCAGAATCATAGAATCATAGAATGGTAAGGTTGGAAGGGACCTCAAGGATCATCTAGTTCCAACCCCCTGCCATAGGCAGGGGCACCTCCCACTAGTATCTCCTGTTAATAGACCATACTCAATTCTTGGTTGAACATCTGCTGTAACTCACCTCCTCTAAGAAGTTCACTAGGTTGACCAATACATCTTATGATCTGATTGTGATTCTTATACCACCAGCTGGTCCACTTCAGTTTATATACTCGTGTCACGAGGCTTACTATTTCCAAGAGTTTTGGTACCATTAATATCATGAGTTATATTTTCAGAGATTATTGAAAATTGCCCAGAAATTCAGAGGCAGTTTTAAAAACCATTGATGAAAAGAACAGGAAGGTAGAAACTGCTTCTGAAAGTTGTATCACAGCTCTGCTATAAGAACAGGCTACGAGATTTGGGGCTCTGCAGCCTGGAGAAGAGGCTTCCAGGAGACCTTAGAGTAGCCTTCCAGTATCTGAAGGGGGCTACAGGAAGGCTGGGGAGGGACTTGTAATGACAGGACAAGGGGCAATGGGTTTAAAGTGGCAGAGGGGAGACTGCAACTGGATGTTAGGAGGAAGTTGTTTGCAGTGAGGGTGGTGAGACACTGGCACAGGTTGGCCAGGGAGGTTATGGCTGCTCCCTCCCTGAAGGTGTTCAAAGCCAGGTTGGAGGAGGCCTTGAGTGACCTGTATTAGTGGGAGGTGTCCCTGCCTATGGCAGGAGGTTGGAACTAGATGATCCTTGAGGTCCCTTCCAACCTTACCATTCTATGATTCTATGAAATGAAATTAAATAAAGTTATTGGCTTTGTCAGGCCAACAAAAAGATTGCAGATGAACTCCCAAGAGTGGGAAGCCTTCTTCTTGGAATGACCCAACTCAGACAGAGTTGCCTATGTAGTAGCATGGTTAACTACATATGGATTTAATCTTGCCACCAACTTAATGTTTGTCCATATCATGTTAATGTAATTTACCACATCAATTCGCAGTTCAGTGAAGAAATTTCCACATGAAAACTCGATTTTTCATCTCTTACCCTTTTATGTTTTATTTCCTCCCTTTCCCTTCAATTATTTTTACCTGCCTCAAATTTCAATAGCTTTGTCAAGCAGTATGTAATGGTTCAGGTTTAATATCATTGTACTTTTCAACTATAACTGCAGAGGAGTGATGTATTAGGGTTAGCTCACTAAGCTTTTTTGATCTATGTGATTGTAACTTTGCAAGTATCCAGTTAACCAATATCAATGACAAATGAAGGGGGTAGTGAAGTTTTATAGATTCTGACACTTCTGCCTTAAAATAAGAAGAAAAGAGGGGAAAAAAAGGAGAAAAAAAAAGAGAAGCACAATATTGTATGAAATTTTTTCCCTCATAATTTTTTCTATCATTTTCTAAACACCACAGATAAGAGAAGAGAAAGTAGAGGGGAAAAAAAAAAGATTCACATCAATAAAAAAAATACTGATTCAATACTGAGGACACTGAACAACACATGAAGATTTCCATAGTAAAGAACTAAATCCAAAAGTCTTTTATTAATGAACTAAGTTGGAAAATATTGAGTTTTTTTTTATTATTATTGAATGAGTTATATTTATACTTTTCTAGACATGGGAACTAAAATTTCAGACTGCCAAAAGACAGGATGGGATCATGTGGTTATTGGCTGGTCTACCCTTCAGCACAGCAAAGTAGTCATTGAAGCATTTACTTTTTTAAATGGTTCAATGTATCCACATCGATCAACAGTATTTGGAGTGAATGGCTCAGCTTTCCCACACAGACCAGTCTCAAAATCCAGACACAATTCCTCTCTTTTTGTACTGTGCTTCACTTTTTGGGGATATTGCTTTTTTTAATAACTTTCTACAGAATAATATTAAAAAGAGGGATAATGTTCTATTTCTCTTCATTGTTATGTTTGTAATGGCATTTTGATGATTACATGCAAAGTCTAAATAGCTCCAAAAGATATTCGATGCAGAAAAAATGTATTCTTAACATTTTGGTTTCTGAGCTAATAGGTGCTTAGACATTTCATTTATAGAATCATAGGATGGTAAGGTTGGAAGGGACCTCAAAGATCATCTAGTTCCAACTCCTTGCCATAGGCAGGGGCACCTCCCACTAGTACAGGTCACTCAAGGCCTCATCCAACCNTTGTAGTTTGAGAGGTGGAAGTTCAATTCTTCGCTTTGCTGCAGAAATTTTTGCATGATGAAAAACGAAACTTTTACCTATGGTGAAAAATGAATCTACAATTATATATATAAACTAGAAGAATAATATATATAAAACTAGAAGAGTATAAAGGAAATAAAGTGAGAATAATTATAGCAAATATTGCAATATTATCTCTTACAAAAATGTGGTGGCAGTTATCAATATATATATACGTCACACCATTTTGAAGCCTTACATTATAAACAAAAAGTGAAGATTATCACTGGAAAGTTCTTTCAGTACCAATCTTTTAAAAATTATTACTGATAATCAAGCAAGGTACATATTTTCTGATTAAACACATCCAAAATAACTGTTATTGAAAAAGCTGCATTGTACTTGGGAGTTTGAATTGGTTTTTTTACTACCTGTTCAAAATGTTGTTGAAGTGTAGTCACTCTGAGACTACACTGTGAAAACTCATTGGTCTAGCATCGTTGATATTTCTGTTTAATTCATGTTTTCAAATGGTCAAATGATCTGAAGGGCAGACTTCAGACACTGTGAGCCTTATTCATTGGATTAATAATGCTTAGGCTACTGCCAGAGAGTTCGAAGGCATGTGAAAGTCTGGTGTCTCCTCCATCTAGACTCCAAGGATAGAATTAATCTCTCCAGACATAGATATGTCAAATGCATGTGAAAGTCTGGGTGTCTCCTCCATCTAGACTCCAAGGATAGAATTAATCTCTCCAGACATAGATATGTCAAATGCATGTGAAAGTCTGGTGTCTCCTCCATCTAGACTCCAAGGATAGAATTAATCTCTCCAGACATAGACATGTCTTCTTGAGGTAGTCCTGCTAATCCCTTTTCTATTTAGCAAAGAAAACCCAGAAACACTTCTCTTTCACCTTATAATAGTTTCCCTGGCCTTTTTCTTTCTGCTCTCTTTTAGGTATAACACCAGGCTCAGGCACAAAGCCTACAGTTTAGATGACTAAAATGAAATTAATTAAATCCCATGCTCTCCTTCATTACAGATCAGGAAAATACAACTGGAGTTTATCACCAATAACAGTTTGTAACTGTCCTGCACAGAGTTGACAAAAGCTGTAGAGTTTATATACTTTCACTACAATGTATATATATGTATATGTAGAGTTTATATACTTTATATACTTTCACTAAGTAAAAGACTTGCAGATGCCTTTACTGATGCCTTTGGGGTACTCTAAGTGGCAGAAATGTAACTAGAGAAAAGCAGCAAAAAAATGACTCTGAAAATGCTATCTCCTGCCTCTTGTGTATCTCATTACAGCATTGCGTGACAAGTCAGTGTTGCAACTCCTGTAACATCTATTTTAGCTCAGGCTATCATAATACTTTGTGACAATGGATTCAGTTCATTGGGACTGAGAATGTATCTTCCTATTTTGTCTGAAACACTATGCATGTGAAATCACTCCTGCAGCAGGGAAAAACCTACTAGGCAGCTGGAGAGGTCTCATGCATCTTCTTCAGGTCTCACTCCCACAGAATGCATGTGCAGGTTCCAGGTAAAATTCCATCCAGTCTCAAAACCATTAGGGGAGGTGTAGAACTTCCCTTAATGTGCCAGCATGCTTGCTTCCAGGCTTTACCCAAATCTCTGAGCAACCACAGCCATGCCAGCTGATCTGTAAAATGACATTTCATTTAATCACTCTATTTCTGACCAAAGTATGTTCAACACTTTCAATAGCAGATCTGTGCTAACCTTAAAGGTCCTTATTCTGTCCAAAATGAGTTAGTTCAGTTGGCAGGGCTGGAGAAACAAAGGAGTAGGGATGGGTTGAAAGAATTAGCTTTTCAGATAGCATGGGTAAAACTGAAAGAGAAAAGGGGATATGATTTTAATAACCAGCCACTTCAGCAAAAGTCTCTGCGACTCTTTTCCATTCAGTTTCAGACAGGTAGAGAAGTCAGAAGTGGTTCTGGTAACATAAACTCTCGTAAGGATGCCTCAGTGAAAAGTGTACTGCAGCTTTATTCTGTTTTCACTGGAATCAGTGCCAGACTGCTATAGGACTGCAAGAACACATTAGGATGGGTTTGTTATGCAGATAGGTGTTCCACTAACACATTCAAAACATAACCTCTTCTTGTAAAGGGAAACTTTCCTGAAGGAATCATAGAATCACAGAATTTGTATGAATTTAAAATATCTCCTCTCAGTCTTCTGTTCTTCAGGCTGAAGAGCCCCAGGTCTCTCAGACTTTCCATGTAAGAGAGATGCTCCAGTCCCCTAATCACCTTTGTAGCCCTCTACAGGCTTCTCTGCAGTTACTCCAGCCCAGACCTGGACACGATACTGCAAGTGTGGCCTCGCCAGGGCAGAGTAGGAAGTCAGGAGAACCTCCTTCCATCAGCAGGTCACACTTCTTAGTGCATCCAAGAATACTGTTTACCTTCTTTGCCAGGAGGGCAGATGTCTAGCTTATGGTGAACATGTCCACTATGACTCCCTGATGCTTCACTGCAGAGCTTCTTTCTGTTTTCTAATTAAAGAACACTGCTCCTCTGTCATCCAAACTTTATTCGTCTTTCATTTTTCTGTGTTTATTGCCAGACTGAGACTAATACTTTATTAGTTAGACTGAGACTAATACTTTATTTCCTACAGTATAAACAAAATCTGTGCAATTTGGAATCAGAGATGGATGGATATTTTCTTACCCTAACCATCTTTGAAATGAAACCCAATTAAAAAATTCTATGTATGCATATAGCCATGGCATTGTTTCTTGATCTCATGGGAAAATATCTTTCCACAGAGCCTCAACGGACCATGTAACTCTGAATCAGTTTCTGAAAGACAAAAGTATCATCTATAACTAGTTAAACCATTTAATTCTGGCTAGTAAGCCTGTCAAGCACCTCTGGGTTCGCCTTCATTTGAATATTAGAATCATAGAATCATACGATAGTAAGGTTGGAAGGGACCTCAAAGATCATCTAGTTCCACCCCCCTGCCATAGGCAGGGACACCTCCCACTAATACAGGTCACTCAAGGCCTCCTCCAACCTGGCCTTCAACACCTCCAGGGAGGGAGCAGGCACAACCTCCCTGGGCAACCTGTGCCAGTGTCTCACCACCCTCACTGCAAACAACTTCCTCCTGACATCCAATTTCAATCTCCCCTCTGCCACTTTAAACCCATTGCCCCTTGTCCTGTCATTGCAGGACCTTGTCAATAGTCCCTCCCCAGCCTTCCTGTAGGCTCCCTTCAGATACTGGAAGGCTACTCTAAGGTCTCCTCAAAGAGGAGAAAGGGTTGGAAGTGCGAATGTGTTGCGTCAGTGTAAGGTATTTCTTTCTCTCATATCTGAATGTAGAAACATTTGGCAATCCACAAAGTGACCACTGATCCTTTCTTACATTCTGCAATAGCACCTAAGATATATAAGGGCCCTGCAAAAGAAAATTATTCAGTTGGTCACGTTTCATTTGCAAATGTAGCATCAACATTCTGTGGAAGGAAAATGTTTCGGAGAAAAAGATATCCTGTTATTCTGGAACTTAAACTATTTTAAACTACCCTAGGCAATGTCAGTCTCCAAAAATGTTTCTGTCAACATATGAAAACCAAAGTAATTTGTTCTGGACATAAATTCATGGCAGAGCTTCAAAACAATTCATAAGGGAAGTAAACATCCTCCTCTCTTATATTCTATCCCTTCAGCAGTCTTTAATTCACAAAGAGCTCTTTCAAGTTTTCTGCCACATAATCTTCTGTAAAGACTCTCTGTAAAGGTCTCATTTCTCTTATAACACATTGGGTAGATTTAATGGATGGAAGAGCACTTTTGTTTTATTTGGTTTTATACATTTGTTTTGAATGCCAACAGGTACACACTGCTTTTTCATCTGCTAATTGTTTTTGGGGGGTTTTTTGTTTGGTTTTTTTTTTTTGTTTGTTTGGTTGGTTGGTTTGGTTTGGTTTGGTTTGGCTCAACCAAACCAGTATAAGCAATGTTTCCCTTATCAGTTCTGTCTGCTACTTTGTGTGTCACCTGAGGAGACATTTCATAGGAATGTCTATTAACTACAATCTATATAAAACCCTGACAGAAACTTTTGACACAGAGATGTGTAAAGTCAGTTATAATTTCTGTCAAAATGTTCAGGTTACTGTGTTAACAGCTGCAGTAACCACATAACTTTTGTGCTCCATTCTTACTAACACTAATTAAACTTTGATCATATAACCTCAATGAAAAAATGTCTGTGATTGGTATCAGTTGTCCAGAAACAACTTCAGTGATTGCATCACTGCTGGCAGGAGTTAGGTTTGAATCTGCTTTGAGCAGATGAGACTCCATGATGCTGTCCAGAGGACCCCTCCAATCCTTTCTAAGCTTCTGTAATTCTGTTAATAGTGAAAATATCCATCAGATAGTATCGATTATTAGAACTAGAAAATTCACAATCTCTATCTCAAATTCATAATGTCTAATGAAGAAAAAAAAAAATCCTGCACTTTTGAAACTATGGTCAAAGTACTCACAAGAGTTAATGTTATTATTCAGAAAATGAAGTATGGTCTGTCTTTTCTATATATGAAATAATCCCTTTTTAACTTATAAATCAATTCAGCTGTTTGAATTTATAGTACTTCAGTGATTTTATACCTAAACTAACTGGAATAATTGGACATTATGGTATTATGTCAAGCTGGATAAGAATTAAGGACTAGATTCAAAAAATCACAGCACAAGAAAGGAATACATTCCTCATTTGGACACAACAAAAACTTTAATAAGAGATGTCTTATTAAACAACATTTAGAATGGACTCCTGAAATAATATTAATATTTCTACTGTTTCTTGATTTTTAATCACCAGTGCAACTCATCAGCTACAATAAAACTTAGATGAATAGTTTGCTCAATCTAAATGTCCATAAGGCCTGTAGATTTGGCCAAATTTGGCCAGAGTTCCAGAGTGAGATTTGGCCTGTTCCAGAGTGAGATTCAATCTGATATCTTATAATTCTACACATGTATGTTGTTACCCAAGACTGACATCCCTGGATGTCTTATCAGTTAAAAGAGAGAAGTGCAGATCTCCAGGAAGGATCCAACTTCTATCCTGTATTAGACATGTGAAATTAACTAGATAAATTGCACTCTAGAGCTGCCTAAATTACATTCTTGTCTGCACAGATTTGACTTGGAAGCATATTCTGGCATTTTTAGAGTGTATTTTATCTGATCTGCCTTAGATGTCTTCAGAGGGAGATGAACTATGCCCTCAAGTACCTGTTTCACTACATTGACTATAAATAAGTCTAAATGGCTACTTCTGTAGGCAGCTATGTTTGGTCAGATGATTCTAATATGCTGTCTAATGTAGAACACATAGCTAGAGGCAGAGTTAGATTATTTCAGAATAATGAAATATCATCAGTGTTTTATTTACACCCTCTGGGGCTATACATAACTAAGTATCTGATGAAGCTGTTCTGGTATGTTAGCAGTCAAACTAGCACTAAGATCAAGGGAGAGCGGAGATACCCTAAGTCACTCCACTTCTGACTAGTCATGAGGTCACATTCATTGATTCTATAATTCACAAGATGTACATCTGAACTCAGGATAAAATATTATCTAAACCCGCATTTCATCACATGATAAATGCAGTCTTTTAGCCCAGACTTAAATTTGATGGCATTTCAATCTCCAGAATACAAGGATGATTTTGTGCAAGTTTGGCCAAGTTAAACATGGAAGCATAGACAGTATAGATGTAATATATATTTGGGGAGCTTTGTGATGTGAAGGGAAATTTTAGGGAAAATCAGAATGTCTTTTCACAGAATTGCTTGTGAAGACGACCAAAGAGCATTCTAACTATTTCCTACCTATTTTCAGAATTTGGTAACACTAAGGGGGCCTACAGGAAGGCTGGAGAGGAACTATTGACAAGGTCTTGCAGTGACAGGACAAGGGGCAATGGGTCTAAAGTGACAGAGGGGAGATTGAAAAGGGGATGCTAGGAGGAAGTTGTTTGCAGTGAGGGTGGTGAGACACTGGCACAGGTTGCCCAGGGAGGTTGTGGCTGCTCCCTCCCTGGAGGTGTTCAAGGCCAGGTTGGAGGAGGCCTTGAGTGAGCTGTACTAGTGGGAGGTGTCCCTGCCTATGGCAGGGGGTTGGAACTAGATAATCCTTGAGGTCCCTTCCAACCTTACCATTCTATGATTCTATGATTCTATGCTGTTAAGAACACTTGAGATGCTAATATAATGACTCTCATTCGCTTGAGGTTTTTTTATTTCTCATCCCTTAATAACTTCATCCACAGATCTTAATGCAGCATAAAAGAAGACAGTACTATCTTCATATTAGGCAGATAAGAAAAAAGAAAGCATCAGAATGTTTCCTAAGGCTAACCAACAGACCACTGCAAAATTCAGAATTACAGAACCTGGTTTCTTAAGCTCCGTGCCAGGCTTTACAAGAAACAGCAATCATTACATTGGAACTAATTTAAAATATGTGTAGATGCATTCAACCATGTCTAAATCATCAGGATGCTGACATGACAGCATTTATTTTCCAGACTAAATTATATTTCTTTTCCGTTGCATGGTGTCTTAAAAGCCGGTAGAGAGTATGCTCTCAGGCAATGAGTTTGTTTTTAGTGAGATGGAATATGTTCCTGAAAAGATGTCTTGGTTACAAGGGCAAGCAGATCCCAGTGCTGCTGCTTGGGCTGAAGCATTGCTGAATTGTTCTATTCAGTTCTCACTACATTGTGTGGCAGAATTTGATGCTGTAGGCTACATTTTGATTATTTATTCCTTGATATTGCATGTGTAGGCATAGATACAAGACTATAGTGTTGTGACTTGACTCTTTGTTTTAGCTGGCAGTGTTCAAAGAAAGGTATGAAGGAGAGAATGAAAATCCAGTTAAAATTAAGTGTGTAAGAATTATTAGTTAAGGAAGGAATAAATGGTGGGCCAGCTGAGAGTATATTTTATTACAAACACGTAGAAATATGATTACTCTCTGAAGAATTAGGTGATTGGAGTAAGAAATGTAAGACATGAATCACGTAGTAAGGTGGTAATAAATTCAGAATATTACCAGTAAAGGAACAGAACTTAAATAAACACTTTGTATTTACTGGGTTTCAAAGCTTTGGACTTAACAGCTCAAGAGATTTGTATTTCGATTTTAGAGACTACTGAACTACTTAAACTTTCACAAAATATATTTAAAGGGCATTTAAAAAATGAGAGCTTACTTATGACAAGCATTACTCCATGGAGACTTGAAAAGCCAAGGAGTAGGTTCTGCAGAGAGGCCACCTTGTACTGTGGATGTCATGCATTGCCCTCAGGCTCTGCACACAGTTCAGGCACTGTCAGTGACTGCTCCATTGATTCTGGCATCAAAGTGAGCTGGTTTTGGTTAGGGCTGTAATACTTCATCGCTTGCATGATTTTCTGTTGTTTGAGATGTAGTAAAGCAATCAGGAGATGTTAAATGTATTTCACTTGTCTATGTGTCCTGAAAGAGTTCAAGGGGTATGAATAGAGAGGAGGATTCTCTTCTGTCATGGAAAGCCAAAATAGGCCAAATTAGGCCTAAACATATCCTGGCTTGCCCAGACATGTTTTCTGGTCTCTCTTCTTCTGTTGATGGGAGAAGCGACTGCAGGAAAGGAGGACAAAAGGCCTAGTGCCACCTTGTCTCTTCAAACATGTTTCTAGGGTACCCACACATGCTTATACACTTCTTTGCGTTCTGCCCTAAAAATGTAAAAGTAAGCCCTGACTCCACCTAATGTGGTTAACCTTGGCAAAGTGCCATTCTGATTGGCTGATCTGTGCAAAAAACCATTAGATTCAGGCTGTATTGATAAAAAGAACTGAGCAGGTAAAGACAACATGGCTCTGCCTTTGTGTGCTCTCTGCTCCTGGCAGTGCTCTGCCTCATTGTCTCACTGCCATTGCATCCTGCCATGCATCCTACCATACCTGCCATGCATCCTGCCATACCTGCCATGCATCCTGTCATACCTGCCACGCCTGCCATGCCATAATAACAAGCTCTGATAATTCGGATTTGTCTACCTGGAAACCACCTTGTCTCAGTTTGCCAGGGAATAGGCATTAAGCCTTCATGAGATAGGCTTGCCTAGCCAGTATGACACTGTGCCCGTCTGCATATCTGCAAGACATTCTGCCTGCAAGTCTCCTGCCAAGATGGGAAGTCCTGGAAGGGACACAGATTGTCTAAGAGGAACCAGGATTAGGTCAGAGATCATTTGCTTTTCTCCACCAGGATGAGGTCAGGGATTATTTGCTTCTTTCCCAGCACCCCCATTAAGAGCCTGGGAAGATCAGAAGTCTTAACAACTATCAAGACACCAACAGAACTCCCTGCAATTATTCAGGTACTGTCTGGAAACTCTAGTTTACAGGAATCTGGAGATATTAATATTTGTGAGTAAATACTCAAAAGCCTCTTTAGCAAAACTCTGTGAAACTCTAATTGAATCCAAGCCTTCTGCCTTAAGCAGAAAGGAGCTTCCCGAATCCACCTAGTGAACAAGTGAAATAATCGACCGCAAGAACCTCTTTCCAATTCTAAGGGTTTAACCTTTGTATTGTTTCTGGTTATTTCCTAAGTGTTCTAGATTCTATTCTCATCTATGCAATGCTTTTCATGACCATGCAAAGAACCAAGTATTAATAAAAATTACTGGGTGGGTGGCAAGAGTCCTGAATATTTAAAAAAAAAAAAAAAAAATTAATTCTGAAAAAATCCTATCTCACATCCATACTACCCACCATCACATCTTCTCACACACCTTCCACATTACAAGGCCATCATTAGAAAGTCATTTTGTCTAGGGTAACACTTAACTTAACTTAAAGGCACTTAACACTGCCTTTAAGTTAAGCTTACTTGAACTCAGGATTTGATTTCAGATTTTGAATCCAAGTGGTTTTTTAATCATACAGTCTGTACTGCAAAGGCTTAACATGGAATATGCTTGGTGTGATGGTTTGGGAGTTACCTCCCCCCCCCCACACTTTGTAAAATCTCCCAGACTAGACTAAGCTGCCTGGAAGATAAGGACTGAAGCTCTATTTACAGTTTAGCACAATGTACAAGCAGAGATATACTCAATAGACAGGAATAGTTACAGAAATATACAAGTTAAAGGTAATACAGAACCACAATCCCCCTCCCAGAAATCAGAGTCCCCAAGAGGGGCTCCCAACCACCCTTCCACCTTCTTCCCACCCCTCTACCTTACCCCAGGGTTTGCCTTACGTGCAAGGTGAGTTTGGAGGATGGGCAAGGAGGAGTTAGAAGCAGAGTGGTTAGTTAGGTTAGCAGAGAGGAGAAGACACACTGGCTCCCAGAGAGATACTGAGAGGCTCTGAGTGAGAATGTCTTATCGATGTTCTTATTCTTATACATCTCAGCAAGCCTATGAGTGAAGTAGACATCACCATTGTTTTCTTTTCACAGCCTATAATTTTCTCTATTAAAATATTCCAATTAGCCTCAAACCAGCACAATTGGATTGCCCAGAGCAAACATATAAACTAATAGATGTGCGTAGTGGTTTAGAGCTAATGCTTTAGCTTAGTTCCTCCTTGTTATCAAGAACAGGAATTTTCCAGAGAGACTTTGAGTAAAATGTAAATAAAGCTAGGGATAGGACACAGAGTAATAACAACTGATAAATTTACATCATCCCATTCACTTGCTGAATAGTTTATAATTGGTAGCACAAATTTTCTTGCCCACTTCGCCCTTTCTTCACTACTTTCTCTCTGTGGCTCTGCTTGCTTGGATGGCTCTCTTGTCTCTGTTCTGACCTTCTGCTGGCTCAACTGATTCATATACTATATCTCTGAGGTACAGGGAAGAGTAAAACCGTGGTCAGGGGGGAGCAGGGGAGCGGAAATTGCCAGCAGTCCCTCTGGACTGCCCGGGGTGGGGGGGAAAGCTGAATTGTTGTACAAGGGGGTCCTTGTATTGTTTCTAAATTGCAAACACGTAAATAAATCCTGTATATGTTTGTTGCCTTTTATGCTTTTTATACTTAGTGCACCTTTGTAAATATAACTCTTATTTTGTTTCCAAATTCTGAGTTTGTTTTAGTAATTTACTCCGGAGGGTAAATTCCAATTTACTCCGGGGGGTAAATTCCAATTCACCAACCCACAATAATGTGCAAGGGAGTAAATTGGAATTTGTACTTGAATCTGAGCTGTAAACTAACATGTAAACTAGCATGACACTGTAGATATATTCTTACCTCTCCTTTATTACTTTTAGATATATGCCTAATGTCATTACAGAACGAAACATTCAAAATCATAAATGTGTTATATGGAAGCTTCAGATACACTTTTCATCAGAGTTAAAATATTCAATGGAATTGAATATGGAGTTGAATGTTAGATATGGAATTGAAATGTTAAAGCAAAACCTGCTTTATGTCTGTATATTGTCTGTATATTTTGTCTAGAACAGAGAGCTTTCATCTGGGTCAGCTTTAGTTAGGCATGAAAAAGATAAACTAATGTGTAGCTTCTACTTTTCCCCCTCAATAGTGTCGTCCTCAAGAGCCCATTTATCTGCTTCTCCACTTTCTTTGACATTGCCTCTATACACTGTGCTCTGCAAACCTATCCACAAAACCACCACCCTCCCACCCCAAGCCCCCCTTTCCTCCCTAAAATTACTCAGCCACTTCTACTGTCAAGTCTAATGTCTCCAACTGCTTCCCTTCCTCAGCTGTACCACACACAAACATGTGGAAAGGGTACATAATGGTATCAGTGTTTTACCTGCCAGGCTGTCTGCCCTCTCCTTACTATTTCCTATCCCTGATTTATGCTAGTCTTCCACATTGCTAGGTTAAAAATTGTGTCATTTACAGTATTGCTGACCTCAGAAACTCAAAAGGAATGTGGTGGCCCCTGAATAGTAATGAACTTGGTTTAAAAAATACATATTTGCATATCATGTTTATACATTTTATTTGCCCTCTGCAATTTTACATGAGACTTTGCAGTTAACATTGTAACTATGAGGGCAAAGGTGTTGGGGTTTTCTTAATATGAAAGCTGAGATTCATTTATGTAAATATTACTCTGGAAGCTGAAGGGTAAGGAAAATATCACATATCCTGAAAGCTGTGATTAAATAGAAATAGAGTATTTATTCCTGCTGGGGAGACACTTGTTTGAGTACTCAAATTGTACTGCACCCTTGTCTATTGTCGAGGCTCTCCTTTTGGCTCAATCCTTTGTCTACTGATGAAGAGATGATAGATCCACAAAAGCTGAACCCCTGATGAAACTTGTGACTCTTTGAGGAATAAATGCCAAGACTATCGCCCCTCGAATTATGCCTTATTGCAATCATTAGGTATCAAAGGAACTATTCACAGCAGCTTATCAATCTTTCAACTTCTTTTCTTATCTCTACTAAACAAGAACTTGAAACTGGGTGTACAAAGAATGAATTCCTACACAGAATCATAGAATGGTAAGGTTGGAAGGGACCTCAAAGATCATCTAGTTCCAACCCCCTGTCATAGGCAGGGACACCTCCCACTAGTACAGGTCACTCAAGGCCTCCTCCAACCTGGTCTTCAACACCTCCAGGGAGGGAGCAGCCACAACCTCCCTGGGCAACCTGTGCCAGTGTCTCACCACCCTCACTGCAAACAACTTCCTCCTAACATCCAGTTTCAATCTCCCCTCTGCCACTTTAAACCCATTGCCCCTTGTCCTGTCATTGCAAGACCTTGTCAACAGTCCCTCCCCAGCCTTCCTGTAGCCCCCTTCAGATACTGGAAGGCTACTCTAAGGTCTCCTGGAAGCCTTCTCTTCTCCAGGCTGAAGAGCCCCAACTCTTGTAGCCTGTCCTCATAGCAGAGCTGCTGCAGCCCTCTGATNAATACCGTTTTCGTCATACTACTGCGGGCAGAGTCCGGGAGTTGTCGTATTTCTGGGGGGGGGGGGGGGGGGGGTGGAACTCCCAAGATAAAAGTGTACAGTTGGTGAAAGTCCTAAAATTCACCTAGGCTCTTGAGTTGTGTAAAGAAAGCATGTCTGAGAGCTCTCTAGGTGCAGCTCTGGCATGAGATCCACCTTACCCTGCATGATGCACAGTGAAGAGTTCCACAGTCATAGAAAGAGCACCCTTATGTAATTTTCAGATCCAGATGGCTAGCTGATACTTCAAATGATGATATGACAATATTATTAGACTGAGTGGAGGAAAGTTACTTCCAGTATCTGGCAGTGGAATGCAATTTCAATTCAACAGCAGCAGTGCTCTTAGGAGCTTTGATCAAAGGGGAATACTTGAAAAAGACAAAGATCAAAGGATGCTGAGCTATGCTGTGGAAATCATACAGATAGGATTCCAAATCTTGATGAGCAGGATCCGTTGCTCTCAGGTTTTTGGCATCCTTTCATTCTGGCTAAAATACAGCTGCAAAGATATTCTATCATGCTCTTTCCTTGTTTCCTTACATACAAAGTTCAAGCTTCTCTTCACTTTCAAAACACTTCACAAGCCCACTCCTGGTTGCACCACTGCCCTCTGCACCTCTTCCTGCTCTCTGCAGCCTGCCAGCTCTCCTGACTGCTTTCTTTGTCTTCTTAATCCATTGAATATTTTGCACCTTTTTTTGCTGTGCCACCCTGTAGCTCTGGAACAGTCTTCTGATTATTTTAGGCCAAACTCCATTCCTCTGTGGCACTCAGACCCTTCTTCAAAAATCCCTCAGACTGAGCTTTTGATGTGTCAGACTTTCTTCCCTTGATTTGATGTATAAAGGTATAACTTCCATATGTAATTTCTGGCAGCCCACATCCACATGGGAAAGGAGATAATGAGCCAGATTTCATCAATGAAGGTATAAGGAGTCTCAATGTTTAGCAAACTACCACAGCTCAGGAATGGAGGCAACTACATGATTTTAAACACATGGAGTTAAATAAGCTGAGAGAATGTAGGGGAGGCTCTTAGTATGTTTCAATCTTGATTTTATTTAATTTAAACGATAGCTTACTTTGAATCCAGCATAAAACACTTTGATCAATACGAAGGTGACGTATAACAGCTTGTACAAATTAATAAATTGCTCTTTTATGGCACTTTTCATCAGTGCATGTGAGAGCACTTTTCAAGGCAGACAGCTGGACTGATCCCACATTGAAGAAAGGGAAACTACAGAAGTGAATGTTGAGATCCATTTCCAAGGAAACGACAGTCAGCAGCAAAGCCATTCAAATAAATGCAGGTCTTCTGAATTCCAGCTTTGAGGTCATAGAATCATAGAATCATAGAATGGTAAGGTTGGAAGGGACCTCAAGGATCATCTAGTTTCAAGCCCCTGACAGAGGCAGGGACACCTCCCACTACAGGTCACTCAAGGCCTCGTCCAACCTGGCCTTGAACACCTCCAGGCAGGGAGCAGCCACAACCTCCCTGGGCAACCTGTGCCAGTGCCTCACCACCCTCACTGCAAACAACTTCCTCCTAACATCCAGTTTCAATCTCCCCTCTGCCACTTTAAACCCATTGCCCCTTGTCCTGTCATTGCAAGACCTTGTCAATACTCTTTCCCCAGCCTTCCTGTAGCCCCCTTCAGATACTGGAAGGCTACTCTAAGGTCTCCTGGAAGCCTTCTCTTTTCCAGGCTGCACAGCCCCAACTCTCTCAGCCTGTCCTTATAGCAGAGCTGCTGCAGCTCTCTGAGCATCTTCATGGCCTCCTCTGGACCCGCTCCAACACTGCAATGTCCTTCAGGTCTATTTACTATAACAAGTGGCCAGCTGCCTGCTGTATCTCACTTCCTAGCAAAAGGGAAGAAAATTCTATTTGATAAAATGAGAAAATCAGGTACTGTGTAAGCTGTGCACACATTTGAATTAACTTACAAATTCTAGTGACTTGGGCAGAAGACTACAGTAAAAGCACCCATTTCAGACAGCTATAAATAAACTGGAAATGCAGTCCTGTTGACAGAGAGAGCTCATGAGGCTCTTTATTTTTGGTTTGCTATTGGAGAGATGCTCTTGCCATTCACTGTGTGTTTTACAATGAAACTGTGTTCAGGCTAGATAACGCTGTAAGGTCAGTATATGCATATGAAAAAGAAAACTGGAGGAAGACGTATGAATAATTTCCTTTGTTTAATACAGAGGGTTGTGTAGGGATCTCCTAAAAGAATGTATTGGTGGTTTCATTCAGAAAACGAATAAATACATGACCTTTTGAGACTCAGAGGTTAATCTAACAAAACAGCATCCAGAGGAGATGTTATAACTGCTCAGAAGTCCCACAAAATTGCTCGACATAATAAATCCCAAAGACTGCTCCACGTAGAATAATAGCTTTTTGGGATGTTTTGGGGATAAAAAATATATTCTCAGACAGAATAGAGACTTTATGTCAAGACTGCCTATACCGTCAGCAAGCTACATATAGGTTCTTGGCTTAGGTCCCTCAGGTTCTCAGGCACTCTAGGAGCAAAATCTGGCCATTCTGTGACTTTCAGGGGTTTTACTGAATTTAAAAGGGACATAAATAGTTCAAGCTGACTTGTGATTTTTATTTATATGTCAAAGACATTAACTTTTTCTCTCTTGAATGTTAATTTGTAGAACATACAATTCATACCACAATTCACACAGAGCAGTGTGTAATGCCCCTGTAAAAACTGAGTAAATCAGTGTAAGTACAACAGGTAAATCCAATGGATTATATTTTTAACTGATGTTTGTTAATTATATTTCAATTAATAGTTAACAATGTTAAAAGCTTGTGATTCTGAAATATAGTAACAATGGGTTAGGTAGAGTGATGGTACCCCCTAGCAATCTTGCTCTAAAAAAGCAGAGATTGCAAGTAAGTAGAGCTTGCTCAGATACTTCTTAAAACTGTGATGGTATTTACTTATATATGATTTCTAATTTTTTGGATGTTCAGAAGGCTTCCTCTGTAGCCACAGTTCATAGAATCATAGAATCATAGAATCATAGAATCATAGAATAGTAAGGTTGGAAAGGACCTCAAAGACCATCTAGTTCCAACCCCCTGCCATAGGCAGGGACACCTCCCACTAGGACAGCTCACTCAAGGCCTCATCCAACCTGGCCTTGAACACCTCCAGGAAGGGAGCAGCCACAACCTCCCTGGGCAGCCTGTGCCAGTGTCTCACCACCCTCACTGCAAACAACTTCTTCCTAACATCCACTTTCAGTCTCCCCTCTGCCACTGTAAACCCATTGCCCCTTGTCCTGTCATTGTAAGACCTTGTCAATAGTCCCTCCCAAGCCTTCCTGTAGGACCCCTTCAGATCCTGGAAGGCTACTCTAAGGTCTCCTAGAAACCTTCTCTTCTCCAGGCTGCAGAGCCCCAACTCTCTCAGCCTGTCCTCATAGGAGAGCTGCAGCCCTCTGAGCATCTTCGTGGCCTCCTCTGGACCCACTCCAACAGTTCCATGTCCTTCCTGTGCTGGGGACTCCAGAACTGTACACAGGACTCCAGATGGGGTCTGAGGAGAGCAGAGCAAAGGGGCACAATCCCCTCTCTCACCCTGCTGGCCACACTTCTCTTGCTGCAGCCCAGCACTCGATTGCTGTCTCGAGCAAGCTGACTGTGCCACACAGCTTGGTGTCATCTGCAAACTTGCTGAGGCTGCACTGATTCCTCTGTCCATGTCACTGACAAAGATGTTAAACAGCACTGGTGCCAGCACTGACCCCTGAGGAACGCCACTTGGCACTGGTCTCCAGGTGGACATTGATGTAGGTTTTGATTTTTCAACCTCAAATGCACATGACATCCATCCATTTTAAACACTTTATCCAGAAAATTTCAGGATACAAAATCCTATCACAATGATTCTAACACCATCTCTTTAGTCCAGTGTGAAATTTTCTGTTCTACCTGTCTAAATCAGATCCTACAACAACCATCAATATTTTAGAATTCTACAGTAATAGAATTTACCTCTGTAGAAACAACTTTGTAAAACCAAACCAACAAACAAACAACCCAACAAGCCAAACAAACAACAAAGAAACCAACTTGCTCAGCTTGCTAGAGGGCAGGGATCCATCCAGAGGGACCTGGACAAGTTGAAGAGGTGAGCCCAAGCCAATCTCATGACATTCAACAAGGCCAAGTGTAAGGTCCTGCACCTGGGTAGGCACAATCCCAAGCACAACTCCAGGCTGGGTGGTGAATGGCTAAGAGCAGCCCTGAGGAAAAGGCCCTGGGGGTCTGGGATGATGAANCAAGTTAACCTAGAATATTCTCTGTGTGAAATAAAAAATTACATGGATCCCATCTCTGTCCATCAACCTTTTGCAGGCTATTTTATAACTAAAAAAGCCACTAATTTCCTGTTTTTTCTCGTGGTGTTTTTATTTTTTTTTTCCCCCACCATGGTGCTTTTTATTGCCAAGCTACTTCTACCCCTTCACGAGTTACCTCCAGATGGGAGATGCCACCTGCACTCCTGGCTCTTCCTGTCCTTTTTCCCCTCTTGATTGTATGCACTAAAGACTCTGATGTAAAGGAAGAACATTGACAAAATGATTAAATCTAAGTAGCAGAACAGATGTTTGCTCTCTGGAAAACCTTAATCATTTGAGACTGGGTAAACCAATCATTCTATTTTTCAGTTTTGGCTTGACTGCAGTTCTTCATGAAACGTTGTGATTAGTCTCTCTATGTTATACTTCCATCAGTAAAATCTTAACTTCCTGACAGATGTTGACAGAAAGTATCAAAACATGAATATAGTTTGAAAGTGTCAGATGCTATTTCTTGTAAATCTGTAGCAGACACTTGATTTCCCAACTATTTTTCCTTTCCTTTTTTTTTTTTTCTTTGTATTTGACTTTTCCTTTTTCTTTTTTTCTTTTTCTTTTTCTTTTTTTCTTTTTCTTTTTCTTTTTCTTTTTCTTTTTCTTTTTCTTTTTCTTTTTCTTTTTCTTTTTCTTTTTCTTTTTTCTTCTTTTTATTTTTCTTTTTCTATTTTTCTTTTTCTTTTTTATTTTTATTTTTCTTGTTCTCTTTCTACTTTTTTCCTTTTCCTTTTTCTACTTTTTCTTTTTCTTTTTTATTTTCTTTTTTTTTCTTTTTCTACTTTTTTCTTTTTCTACTTTCTCTTTTCCTTTTTCTCTTTTTCTTCTCCTCTTTTCCTTTTTCTCTTTTTCTTTTCCTCTTTTTATTTTTCTTTTTCTCTTTTTCTACTTTTTTCTTTTCCTTTTTCTTTTTCTTTCTTTTTCTTTTTCTTTCTTTTTCTTTTTCTACTTTTCTTTTTCTACTTTTTCTTGGTTTTAATTTTTCTTCTTCTTTTCCTTTTTCTTTTCCTTTTTCTTCTTATTTTCCTTCTCCTTTTCCTTTTTCTTTGTAGGATGGAAGACTAGGCCTTTTGCCATATGAACTGAAAACACTATTAACCTTAGATGTTGGTCTCAAATGATCATTATGGTAGTGCAATATAGAGGTATCCCCCATGGCTCATTAATGAGTTTAGACCTTATGGAGATAAGTGAACTATTATTAAAACAAAAGACTTGAGAATTGCACAAATAATAACAAAAAGAGATATCTGTAAGGAATAAGAAATGCATTCTGAAATAATTGGTAATGGGATGTAACAACTTGAGAACCATTAGGAAGAATCATGTTCTGTGCTAGGAAAACAAGTGGGAACAATTTTGTGCCATTTGGTAAATAGTCATTAATTATACTGAAGAGTCAGGAAATACAGAATAGGCTATTAACTTGATGTAGTTTATACTGTAGTAACTTAAGGATAAATTATTTAAAGAGCTTTAAGAATTGGAACTTAATGAAACAGGAGGAAAATGATTTGTGGCCCCAGTAAACTTAACACAAACCACTGGGGAATCTGCTGATTTATCAAACAGACTTGTAGAAAAGAGTTTAAACATATTTTTTTAACATGTTAATTTCTTCTTTATTAGGAGATTTTGTATTCTTACTGTTAAGTACTCTACACTTACTAATCTTTCTATTATATACATAATGTGAAAGTGATTACATTACTAATAAGCTACTATGCTGCCTTCAAAAATGAATTAAAAGTAGATATTATTCAGTGGAGATATTGTTTATAAGCCTCATTTTACCTTGACTCTATTTTAGAACTGAACTTCCAGTCAAGAATGAAACTTTCCTCATATTTGACTTCAAAGTTTTCAGCTGGCAAGCCAAAACTTTCCACTAATAGAAAATAATAAAGAATTACAGGAACAGTAATCTTTGCAATTGCCTTGGAAGGGAGTATTTAAGTTTAATGGCACTTCAATATGTTTCTAAAGATGAAGAAGAGAAAAAAGCTTGTTGAGTAAAAGAATTTGAGGTGCAGGATAAGTGCATGGTTTTTCTCAGTTAGTTATTCCAAACAGTCCCTTTTGAAAGCCTGTAAACTAAAGTATTCACTAAACTGTTCTTATCTATGAAGGTAAACATTATCCTAAATAGTTGTAGCATTAAGACTTCACATAATACCTGCAAAAAGCCTTCCAAACACTCTAGAAAAACAAACAATAGAGTATAAGACATTTTAAGGTAGGAATTCTTAAAACACACTCATGAAACATTCCATACATTTCAAGGAGTTTTACTCAGTGGAATTTATCTAGCACACAGAGGTAACAGAGTGCAACATAGCCGTGTTATATCTTCAGCCAGAGAAGGAAAAAATCATCCCATTTCACTGTATTCCAGAAGATTGCCTTCTTTTACTTAATTCCAGATTTCTTTAAAAACAGTTCTTGCTTTTAGCATTGGAGTTGTGCCTCTCTATTTACTCAAGAAATCATTAGAGCAATAAACAACCAATACCAGGTTGTATTTGCTTTTAGCATTGGAGTTGTGCCTCTCTATTTACTCAAGAAATCATTAGAGCAATAAACAACCAATACCAGGTTGTATTTGCTTTTAATACTCTTCTGTTTCAGACACACAGTGAAACTGACCTGTTATTTTGCAGGAATAGAGTTCTGCTGCTTCTTACTTCCCTAATATGCTCCAACAGGAGATTTAACCACATATTTTTAGATAACCCAAAGGAAATGCATCAAGTATCAAGAAGATGGGAGGAAACCTTTTACAAATTATTTTGATTTGCTAAGGTATTTTGATTTCAGAAGATTTTAGAACCCGATTTTTCATTCTGTGACTGTTTGAATAATGCAACGGGGGAAATGTTGTTTGGATTCATCAGCTTTCAGTCTGTACAATTTTGACTGATTTCTAGTTTTGAATGTCAGTAATTTGTAATGGCTACTGAGACAATAATTTGGAGGATGAAAATATGAAATAATAGAAAAGACCAAGAAGGAAAAAAAAAAAGAAACAAGAAAGCTAATATTAGAGTTGATTAGATGTGATACTTCATTCTGCAAAGAATGAACAGTGTTCTGATCCTCTGAACACAGGAAGATTTGAACAGTATCATTCCTGTGTTCACATTTTTATGCCTCTCTTTGAAGGCTCACTGTCTGTCTTTGTTTAGAAAGTGGTATCTAAATGATGGGTTTCTGTCAGATTTATGATCTCAATTTAGGCTTTGGAACTTCACCTGAAGTCAAGAACCTTCAAAAATCTTAAAATATTCATGTCAATAATTGGTGTTATGAGCCTAAATTGTCACTGGAAATGTTGGAGAACAGGCATCCACTTCCTTAACTGTCACAGTCTGACCTGTGACAATTTTATAGAATATTTGATGTTATAATTTTGACTGAAGGTTAAGAGACCACTTGGTGAGTATAGATTGCATTTTGTGTAAAAATAACCCGAAATTCAGTAAATATGAATTTACAATCAAACAATAAATATGATTTAAAATTTTCTAGCTGTTCAGAAATGGGAGCAAACATTTAATTCATTCAGCTAAATTTGCCACTAAAATGTAATGCCATTGAAGTCTTTTTATCTCTTTGAACTCTATCATTTGAACTATGTTAACCATTACCTACATGAACCAAATAATATGGCTTGTAACACCGGAGAATCTCTGCTGTCTATTTAGAATGGAACAAGTCAGATGTTATGTACGAACTTGATTCAAGCACAAATCCAGTCCGGGTGATGAATGGCTGAGAGCAGCTGTCAAGGTCGGGAGAACAGAGATGAACAGTATCTCTGTCCAGAGGAGCAAGACTGGTTCTTTTAGATGTCCATGTTGTGAAATTAAGGTGCAAACGAGACCAAATATCTCCAAGAGCTATTTATTAAGGGATAACATTGAACAAAACCGAGGGAGAGGGAACAACGGAGAAAAAGATTAAGAGCAGGGATTATACTGCCATCAGCCCCAGATGGGGGGGAGAGAGGGAGAAAGGTGTGCCCGGCCCAGGGATGTTCTTCTGTAGAGTGGTTCCTTGGGTCCTCCTTCTGGGGGGGTTGGTTCTCCGGTGGTAGGTGCACTGGCGGTGCTCCGGTGGTAGATGCACACACTTGCAGGCGTCGTTTATGTCTTTTTATACAGTTTTTAGGCCAGTTGTCCAGATGCAGCTCCCCAGGAAATCTATTCTCATGCATTTTCAGGGTCCCAGCCGGCAGCACTGGGCAGGGCCTCCGCCCCCTCCCTGCACCGCTTGCCGGTCCATACCCCAAATATGCAGCAGCCTTTCTTCGGGGTAGCTGGTGTGAAGTATGGCATCCTGGGCGTTGTGTTCAAGCCAGGCTGACATCTCGGCATTTCATCAAGACACTCTATTTAGCNGGAGGTTGTGGCTGCTTCCTCCCTGGAGGTGTTCAAGGCCAGGTTGGAGGAGGCCTTGAGTGCCCTGTACTAGTGGGAGGTGTCCCTGCCTATGGCAGGGGCTTGGAACTAGATGATCTTTGAGGTCCCTTCCAACCTTACCATTCTATGATTCTACGATTCTACGATTCTATGATCCAAGGGCAAACATTTGGAATGATTGCCCAACAAATAAACATCTGGTCTCCCAACTGTCTGAAGCCAGTTGAGAAAACATCTCTTTTTAACATTTTAATATTTTCTCCAAAATTCGCTGTCAATTTTGGTTCATTACCTTCACAAGACATTCAGCTGAACCAACATCTGTCACAAGCTTGAAGCACATACACTTTAATGGCTGTTGACTGCTGGTCATGTTGCTCAACAGTGTTTTTGCACTGGCAAAAGGCAGGAGGGAAGATTGAAGCACTAGTGGGCAGAAAAGACCAGAGGCCTTCAATTATCAGAAGTGTATACATCCTCTTTGAAGATTGTGACAAATTGTTCAAACTTGGCATCGAGAACTTGGCATTGCAGACTTGGCACTAGATGTATGCTGTCAAGTATGAAAGGTACAAGCATATGGTAAGAACTCAAATATCTCATGCTTAAGGGTATGGGAAGCCTCTATGCAGAATTGGTAGCAGATGTTCCTTCTGATGCATGTGCATTTAGGTTCAGTGGAAAAGCCCAAAGCTTTAATGACAACCACTAACATTCGAATTATGCAAGTTTCCATAAATTCCACCTCACCTGTAGAGCTTTCTGTGTAACCCAGCCATTTCTTCAACATCTCAGGACAGTCCTGTCCTTTTTGTATAATTACACAGCTGCAGATTTAGGGGAAAATACCTTCAGTTGGAAAAGTATCATATGAAGGAATAGAATTACTTTAAAAAAATCCAGCATTACTGTTTCCACTGACTTGCAAATGTAGACATAAAGAATCCCATTTCACTCATTTTGGACAGCAGTCATAATATATGAGATCTCTTTTTCATTGGTATAAGCAAATAGGGGGTTTTTTGTTTGTTTGGCTGGGGGTTTTTATGTGGTTTGGTTTTTTTTATTTTATTTTTAAAATATTCTACATATTCTATACAGTTTTGTTCTCTCAATTTCTTTATAGCTCTTTTTCACTGTTGTTTCTCCAGGAAGTTCTCTTCTGAAAGGAAGAATTTATTTGAAAGAAAGCTAAGCATAATGAGGATCAAAACACAACTAGAAGCTATTTGGGAATGACTGACACGGCAGTGATATTGATTTGGACCTAACCTTGCAGTTTCTACTGAGATGAGCTATTGTGATGGACTTCTTGAAATTTTTGTTCAAAAATTTCTAATAAATTCTTTTACATAAGAGGTCACATTATGCAATTCTTCCTAGATATCCTCAAAAGCAACAATTCTAATTTGCACACAGATATGAAATGATATAAGGAATAGTTCCAGTGGGAGCAACAGACATAAAAAGACTCAGAAAAAGATCTCAAGACAATTCAATTATATTTTGATTCACACAAAGTTTAATACATAACAGAAGGTCATTTATTGCAATCCTAATCACACAATGAACTAAGTCACATATAGGACATGATCTGACTTCACAATAATGTACTGTGGTATAGTCTCAGTTCTGTTACATAGATAATGGTGAACAGTACATGCAGAGCTGGGAAAACCAAAAGCACAAAAGAGTTAATGCACATTTGAATATGCAGCGAAGCAAAAGAACTATGGAATTTCTAACAAAGTAAGGGAGATTTTACACTCTTAGAATCATAGAATGGTAAGGATGGAAAGGACCTCAAAGATCATCGAGTTCCACCCCCCTGCCATAGGCAGGGACACCTCCCACTAGTACAGGTCACTCAAGGCCTCCTCCAACCTGGCCTTCAACACTTCCAGGGAGGGAGCAGCCACAACCTCCCTGGGCAACCTGTGCCAGTGCCTCACCACCCTCACTGCAAAGAACTTTCTCCTAACATCCAGTTTAAATCTACCCTCTTTCAGTTTAACCCCATCTTAAACCTATCTTAATGGATACTGCAAAATTCAATCAAATAAGTTTACAGTAAAAATGATAACATTACTTATAATATTATCATGGCAGACCTAAGCAGACCAAAATAGGCTTATCCATGTCCTGGTTTGCCCAGGCATGTTTTTCTGCTCTCCCTTCTTGTGTTTTGGGGAGAAGCAACCAAGGGAAAGCGGACAAGGAACCTGGAGCCACTGAGTATGAGGACACTGGCTTGTCCTGTGGTAAACAAGGTACACNCCTTTGCTTGTTACCTCTTAAAGTGTTCCAGTTTTGCCTGTTCCCTCTGTGCATAAATTTCCAAACCATGTGTTTCAAACCTTGTAAATCAGTTTTCTGGCGAGATTTAATGTTAATAAACAATTTTCATAGTTATTAACAATCTCTGCCTGGGTATCGAAGTTCACATCAATTATTAATTTTGCATCATTCGTAACAAGTATCAATGTGAAAAATCTCAATGAAACTATAAAAGAGCAACTAATATCTCTAATAATTGAATTATTTTATAATGCAATAGTTATGTTGAATGTCTTTTAGATTAGTTAGGTTTTACTTTCTACTTTTTATGAATATGCAAAACTAATCATTGAGACAAAATAGAAAGCCTGCTATAATACAACCTTGTCTATGTAAAGATTAATGGCCTAGAGTCAAAACAACTGGTTACTGATCACAACCATAAATCATGGCCAGCCTTTGCAGTTGTTAGAAAGTTGCCAGAATTTAGTAAAACAGAGATTATTTAAATAAAATTTAAAAGCATACAAAGTATGACATAACTGAGAAGATTCACAACTGAAGAGAGAAAAAAAAAAAAATCAAAGTTCTTATCATTACAGAGTGTCATTTTTGGTACACTTAGACCAGAAGATTGTGGAAAGAGATCTGATGCAAAGGTATTTGGTAAAAATATATGCAGTGATTTATTTTTCCTTTGTGTTTCTTGTGAACCAAATCCTGCACTACACTCTATCCTTTGAGAAATTTTCTTCCACATTAGTATGGTGTTACCAGACTGGAACTTTCAGCCTCTGCAGAATCTCTGCTTAAAATACAAAATAAAGAAGTAACACTATGAAAGTTTTAGTTTGGCATAAATAAGATGGTACTCTAATGTATCCATTTGATACCTATGTTACGGAGAATGTTCATCTTTAAACCCATGAGTGGCAAGAAGAGGGTGAGTACTGACTGTTCCTCACCCACCCTTCCACTAAGAAAATGAAGGAACATCAAACACACCAAAAGGAAAAAAAGAGAACAAACAAATAAACACAACTGTTGCCTTTCAAATAAAATTATGAAGGACCTAAACTATGGATCTTCATGTCACAGCTTTTTGGTGGTACATTCTGCATGAATACAGAACAAGGATGAGGAAGATCCCAGAAGTGAAAGTCATTAAGGACACAAGTTTCATCTCAGGAAGACTAAGAATCAAACAGTTGAAGGAATTTTGGGTGGCATAATGTTATTAATATAACAAATATTTTGGGCTGTATTATTTTTATTTCTATTGGGAGCAATTTACTGATCTAAACAGAATTTTGATCAGCTGTAATACATCTGTTACAGAGCTTAACTTTTGATCAGCTGATTACCCCACTATGGTAGGATTCTCAAAAACTGTAATTTCAACTGCAACTACAGCAAAGCCTTGAAATTACAGGAATAATACCTGGTTTAGATGAAAACTGTTCACTATTTCATAGATGTTTGCCTGTTTTATAGAAATTTTATGCCTTTTGTGCTGTGTCCTCCCACTTTAGACTCTCTTTCAAAGTTCAGAGTTTAACAAGTGCAAAGATCAAAACAATTCATTCCCATTTCAGTCACACCTTTGCTTTTCAGTAGTCTTTTCGATTTGTCCACAATTCACTGTCAAGATCTGGTTGAGATTCCTTTGGGCTTGCTCTCTCAGGCCAACTTTAATGGTCCAGAGTGAACAGCTATGAAATGAAATCTAAGCACGACAATAAAACCTGAGACTTAAAAAAATAACTATAATCTTGAAGTAAGGGATTCACAGTAATTTGCATTGGTTTTCAGAGAAACTTTTCAATTCTCCAAAGAGAAGCTACTGTTTGCAGGATTGGGGGTTTTGTTTGTCTGTTTGGGGTTTTCTTGGGTTTTGTTTGTTTGGTTGGTTTGGGATTTTTTGGGGGGGATGTTGTTTGTTTGTTTGGGGTTTTTGTTTGTTTTTTTGTTGTTTTGGTTTGTTGTCTTGTCTTTAATATTCATGGAAATAAATTAACAGAATGGAACTGGAAGTACAGTAAGTCATTTTCATTATACATCACAACAACTTTTCTTCCTTCTTCCACTCCTAGATCTTTCCAGCAATTTAACGTTTGGCAGAGCTGGGGATCTGAAGAGAACAATTTATTTTCTATTTCTCTTGTTGCTTTTGAGTTGTATTTTATCTTAGTAATTATTGAAACCATAGCTTCTTTCTTCCATTCAAACAGCTTCCTACAAGCTCCTCACAGTGTTGGTCACACAGCACCTTGCAGCCAGAGGGCTCTCTGTACATGATTTAGGCAACAATGATTTCTCTAATTCAGCTTCTCTCTTCATATCCCAGCCTGCATGCTGTATTGCTGTGATTCCCCTCTATGAAAACAAGAAACATTTTATCTGCACTAGACATAGCACATAATTTCCATAAGAATTAAATATGAACTTTTAGTTGAAGAAACGTAGCGAAACTTGGAAGTAAATAATAACAAGGACTTTTAATTCCTGAACTTTCATCAAAGGTGTTAGTATCATAATCACTATGTCATTTCTAAGTGCTTGGCAGGACACTTGGCTTGTTAGTCTGTGCTCAAAGGAATTCAAATGACATATTTGTTACCCCACGCCTCACCCAGATCTTTGTAGTAGCAGTAGGATTTTATCCTGGGGTGGACCACACAGGATATACACCAAAATTTCCCTGTTGCATAACACTATTTCATCTTTCAGAAAGAAGCCAAAGACTAAATGAAATTCCATTTTACATTAATTCTTAATTCTCCTTAATACGGGTTTAAACTGGCAGAAGGGAGATTTAGACTAGATGTTAGGAGGAAGTTCTTTACAGTGAGGGTGGTGAGGCTCTGGAACAGGTTGCCTGGGGAGGTTGTGGCTGCTTCCTCTCTGGAGGTTGCAAAGGGAGGTTGTGGCTGCTCCCTTCCTGGAGGTTGGAGGAGGCCTTGAGTGACCTGTACTAGTGGGAGGTGTCCCTGCCTATGGCAGGGGGTTGGAACTAGATGATCCTTGAGGTCCCTTCCAACCTTACCATTCTATGATTCTATGATTAATAAGCTACACCTTTGTGGAAGATTTGTTCATGGCCCAGGACTTTGTAAATCTATGGTTTAGGATTAGTCTGGAAAGAAACTGAAAGGATTTTGTGATTCTGTGAGTACAGTGATGTGGTTTATATAATGAGCAGTAGGAAAAGAAAGGAAGTCCAAGAATTACTCTGGTATAAACTCCATACAGTATAAGTAATGAACTAACACTTCTGATATTTTTCAGTTAGTTAATTTCTTGACACTATTTCAGTCCTTGTAGGTATAATTAAGTCCTCTGGGATCAGGAAGGCATCTCTGGCACCCTATGGACATTAATGAATGTATCCTTAAAAAAGACTTAAAGTTTAGAGGTGGGTGCTAATGCACAAAAGTGATTTATGCAGACTCAGGAAATTTGTGGCAGAGCTGAAAACTAAAGAAGGATCTTGATTTTTCTTTTTTTTTTTTTTAATTTTTCATTTTAAATGATAGGAAAGTTAAGAAAAGCTGTTTAAACAGCTTATACATTGTCATGGTAGGCCTAAATCTGCCAAAATAGGCTTATACATGTCCCAGCCTGCCCAGACATGTTCTTCTGCTCTCCTCTCCTTCTGTTTTGGGGAGAAGCAGCCACGGGAAACAGAAGAAAAGAACCTGGAGCCACTGAGTCCAAGGACTGTGGCCTGTCCAGACTTACTTTGAACCCTGTGGCAAACAAGGGTCACAGGGTTGCCTTGGGCAGGGCTGTGCTCTGCCCAAATTTGGGTAAAACAAGCCTATGGCTTCACCTAATACGGTCAAGCTTGGCTAACTGCCATTCTGATTGGCTATTCTGTGTCCAAAGGCCCATTAGTCTTGAGCTGTATGGATAAAGGAGATGAGCAGGTAACACAATGTGCTCTGCTATACAAGGTGTGCTCTATTATATGTGTGCTCTGCAGTTGTATCTGTTCTCTATCCGTGCTCCTACTACCTTATTGCATCCTGAGCTGTGTGGAACTCCAGTGACTAGGAACAGGCTCTAAATGCCTCCACGTGATCAGCCTGCACAGCCAGCGTGACACCGTGCTGAGACTGCACATCACAAGACATCCTGCCTGCACCTGAAAGCCTCCTGCCAAGATAAGAAGTCCTGGAGACACGCAGATCATCCAGAGGAGATCAGGACCAGGTCAGAGATGTCTGCCTCCTTTCTCCAGCGCTCAGAAGCCTGGGAAACCTCCAAAGCCTCTAACAGCTTTGAGGCCACTGACAGCAACCCGCCACGAGCTTTGGGTACTGTCCCATAGTATTTTGTGAGCAAGTACTTAAAGCCTCTTGTAACTCACCATTGCCTTCTGCCACAGGCAGAAAGGAGCTCCTTGAGTCCATCTAGTGGGCAAGCGGAGTATTGACCTCAAGCGGTGCACTAACCACAAAGCCTTCTCTGCCAGTTCAGTCAAGTTGAGTTAATGTTATAGATCATTACTGGTTATTACTAGAGCCTGTTATTACCTGTGTATAAAGTTTCCATGACCAATGCAAAGAACCAATTATTATTAAATTGGTGATCGGGGTGGCGAGAGTTCTGAATATTGAATATTAATAAATAGTATTAATTTTTGAAAAATATCATCTCACAGTAATTAATTACCCCTCCACTACATACATCATTAATATTTTCATTTAAAAAAAACCTCATAAGGTCCTGCTGAATGAACACTTAATGTAGATTTGCTGCTCATTATACACAGTATACCCTAACCACTCATTATATTCTGTATGTACTACAACCTGTCATAGGCCATGATTCATGTTATTGCAGGTGTGGGTATCATCTCTGAGTGTCAGAGTTGGTTCTGTTTCAGCTAAAGTCTGATCGACATAAAGCTGTCTGTTTCGCTCTCTGAGGCAAAGAGAGATGAAAATTTGTTTTCAGGAGGATGTTAGTGATTCCTTCTGTGCCCTACAGTAAACATGGACTGATTTTGTTTTCTCCTTTCTGACTGAAAGGGAAATACTTAATAGGAAGAATAAGATGTGGCTGAGCACATCTTGGTCTCCAG
The DNA here is from genome assembly GCA_013399055.1 of Ramphastos sulfuratus. Taxonomy (NCBI): domain Eukaryota; kingdom Metazoa; phylum Chordata; class Aves; order Piciformes; family Ramphastidae; genus Ramphastos; species Ramphastos sulfuratus. The sequence continues at coordinate 50,948 of WBNM01002706.1, forward strand.
GTTTGTCAGGTGAAATGGTGCCTGAGAGCCTCAAATCCACCTCAAATCTCTCTCCTAAGAAGTATAATTTCCACGTCTTTACCTGTCCTAAAATGGCTTCTAAGGATTGTAGTTATAGTAACTTGCAATGCTAAATAAAAGAAGATGAGCCTCTAATCATTATGTTCCTAAACACTGTTGTCTTGATATTAGGTAAGAGGGAAATGTAGTTGAAAATTCCTTACAAAAGAAGTTGAAGTAGTTTAGGAAGTTAATTATCATATTTTGATATACAATTAATGTCTTATCAATAACATCTTCATCAATATGTCTCTTGTATTGGCTTTTCTTTTCAAAGGGGTTACAACTGACATTCCTAACTGACACATTTCTGGAAACAAGTTTCCCTTTTTGTCTGTATTTGATTCAAATAAAGGAGAACACATGTAGTTAGATTCCAGGTGCTTTTACATCTTGAACACTGACAAAGTGGTTTGCTATGGGAAAAGAAAAAACTGATACCAATGTAGTCTGATTTGATATTGTAAATCTCCAATGCAAACAATAAAGATAAAATAACGACAACAGAAAAAAAGATTAATTTTCAATGTACTGTGCAGCTAATGATAAATTTGTGTTCTTTTTAGTACCCAAATCTTCCTTCAGCAGTAACCATGGCAAGACATGGGCAACAATTGAGAAAGATTTGACATGTGCTGCTGATAATCCAGAAGTACACAGGCTCTTTGTTGCCATATTGGCAGGCCAGCCATCTGCTTGAGTGCAATATATAGTTCTGTCTGGCTGATCTCTGAGTCTTCTCTGTCTGATTTTGATTCGCTTTTCCCACGACAGGACTGCTAATTCAAATCTTGTTCCTATAGGCAGATGGCTATTTTCAAGAATCTTGGAGGAATTTAGTGGTGTTTTTACAATTCATCCTTCTCTCAAATGTATTTGAAATGTTCAAAGGTGATTAGGAAGAGGGTGCAGGGAGACAAATAAACAGATGGATAGGGAGGCAGCTAATGCAAATGCACACATCAGAGGAAACAGCAACAGCAGCTTTGTGATGGCATCAGAATTGTCAGTAATTAATAAGATAAGAGAAATACCTACATTTGTGTACTTCACATTACAAACATGTAGAGCATGTCCCAGTAGGCAGTTAACAAGGCAAACACCTAAATCCACCGTTTCCCTGTCTTTGACTAGACAGTTAAAAACTAAAGACAGGCTACTTTCCAACTGCTGGTTTACTTATTTCTAAATACTGATCTTTTGAAAAAGTGATCAGGTTTTAGCATCCTGATAGTCATTGTAAGTACATGGCTTCCACACTAAGAGACAGTATAATATTTGACACCTGAAAACAAAGACACATAAAAAATCTTTGCCTTAAAAAAAAAAAATCCACCTGTAATCAGTTCAGAAATCCTGTGTTCCCATCATACAGAAATTCTATGTGATCAGCTGGATTTTAACCCTCATGACATGTGCCAGTGGTGCTCATTAATTGGACTCAAGAATCAATGAGAATAAGCTCAACCTTCCTCGAGTTTATTATATATGTGGTTTTTTATTTGTATTGATGTTTGACTTAATGAAACATCCCTATCAGAAGTTTTGCAATGCCTTTGTATTTTAATGTAACTGAATTGTGATGAATCCAACCAGCTGGCAGTGAGGAGCAAAGGAGAACAGGATAATAATATATATCCTCTACAGAAGCCATTATATGTTCCAGTACATGATAGAGAAGTTTCCTAAGGGTCAACATTTTAAGTGCTTTGCTCATCATTCCAGATAAACTTCTGTAGATCCATTTGTATTTCTGAATCCAAAATCAGGCTGACAGTCATGAGGAAGTCTATCTAAAATCTTGATGTAAAAGCTTTCATAATTAGCTATTCTAGGTTCTAATGTGACCATTTACCAGACCGCCCGGACAGATGGGCAGAGTCCAAGGGGATGGTGTTCAACAAATCCAAGTGCCGGGTGCTGCACTTTGGCCACAACAACCCCATGCAGAGATACAGGCTGGGTTTGGAGTGGCTGGAGAGCAGCCAAACAGAAAGGGATCTGGGGGTGCTGATTGACACCCGCCTAAACATGAGCCAGCAGTGTGCCCAGGTGGCCAAGAAGGCCAATGGCATCCTGGCCTGCATCAGGAATAGTGTGGCCAGCAGGAGCAGGGAGGTCATTCTCCCCCTGTACTCTGCACTGGTTAGGCCACACCTTGAGTACTGTGTCCAGTTCTGGGCCCCTCAATTTAAGAAGGACATTGAGGTGCTTGAGCGTGTCCAGAGAAGGGCAACGAGGCTGGTGAGAGGCCTCGAGCACAAGCCCTATGAGGAGAGGCTGAGGGAGCTGGGATTGTTTAGCCTGGTGAAGAGGAGGCTCAGGGGAGACCTTATTGCTGTCTACAACTACCTGAAGGGTGGTTGTGGCCAGCAGGAGGTTGCTTTCTTCTCTCAGGCAACCAGCACCAGAACAAGAGGACACAGTCTCAAGCTGCGCCAGGGGAAGTTTAGGCTCGAGGTGAGGAGAAAGTTCTTCACTGAGAGAGTCATTCCCCACTGGAATGGGCTGCCCAGGGAGGTGGTGGAGTCACCGTCCCTGGAGGTGTTCAAGGCAGGTTTGGACGTGGCACTTGGTGCCATGGTCTAGTCTGGAGGTCTGTGGTAACGAGTTCGACTTGACGATCTTTGAGGTCTCTTCCAACCTTGGTGATACTGTGATACTGTGATATTTTTAAAGGTGTACTTCTAAATACTTTATTTACTAAGATTTCAGAGTGGTATTTTGAAATGGTGTTTTTTTTTTTTTTTTTTTTTCCTGGGAACTTTATATCTTGTTATCAGTGTTGTTCTCAGCTCAAATGTATTCCTGCTTTAAATTTGTTGGAGTTTTCCCTGTACTAAAGGGGTCTTTTAGTAGAGGAATATCTAAAAATTATTTCTTATGGTTGCTTGGAATAAAACACTTTTGCAGATTTAAAGAAAGGAAAGAAGCCCGGAACTATTTATTTATTTTTAAACTCAGGAAATACTTTGTGCTCTATTTTTTCTACTTTATAGAAATAATTTCCATCTGTCATTATTCTCTTACAGAAAGATGAATGAATCTACAACTGTTAAACCTTTTTAAAGTGATCAGCTCTCATGAGAGGTGAGTCAGAAGTCAAAGCAGACTTTTTTATGCAATTAAACACTAGAATATTCCATTACAGATGTCAAGATGAGATGTGACTAATGTGACAAAAGGTAAAGGTCGGGGCTAATCCACTGAGAAGCCATTCATGGATTTCATTTAAATTGCTTCAGATGATTTTAAAAGATGTATTCCCTCATAAGGTCTTTGCTGTTTACAGGAGTTGCAGCTATATGTGTAAGCAGACTTCTCTTACTATCTGTGTTAACACCGAAATTGCTGAATTAAGCTTTCCCTTAAAAACAGAAAACAGACTTTGTTAATTAATTAATAACCATCTCTTCCAAGATACATTAGTTTAGTAAGACCAACATGTTTTTAAAGTCCATTTATTCTTCTTAGAAGCTCTTTAAAATTAGAAGGTAACCCCATTAAAATATATACCTGAGAGAATAGAATTCTGGGTGTCAATGTAGTGAACAAACCCCAGTACAAAACTACTTGCTGATTTGTAAACCAACATATGGTTAATGAAACTGCTCTGAAGAACCAAATCTGAGGGAAAATGCTAAGAATCACATAGTCCATTTTTCATACAAAAGCTGTTGGAAGATCGAATTAAATAAACAGTTGATAAAAATTATTTTTAGCTGCTTATGGGTCAAATTAAAATAAATCAAATAAACAGTTCAAATTAAATAAACAGTTGATAAAAATTATTTTTAGCTGCTTATGGGTCAAATTAAAATAAATCAAATAAACAGTTCAAATTAAATAAACAGTTGATAAAAATTATTTTTAGCTGGTTATGGTTTAAGAGGGAAAAAAAAAACATAGCAGTGGTTGTTTATCTGCAGAAGATGCTGATGTAAAAATGGCAGCATAGCAAATGTTTCAGGACCAGACAGGCTTTTTAGGTCTCCTTGCACTACTTAAAGTTTGAGTGGGAAGAATGTCATTGTCCTACTAGATTATGGTCAAAGTAAACAAAGCCACATTGATACATATTTTGTTAGTGATTTCAAGAAAAAATAGCTGGATATCATTTGGCAGGTGTATGATCTAGTTACCATTGTTCTGTTTATAGACGGTAGACCTATAAGGACATATAAGATGCTCAGAGGGCTGCAGCAGCTCTGCTATAAGGACAGGCTGAGAGAGTTGGGGCTCTGCAGCCTGGAGAAGAGAAGGCTTCCAGGAAACCTTAGAGTAGCCTTCCAGTATCTGAAGGGGGCCTCCAGGAAGGCTGGGGAGGGACTATTGACAACGTCTTGCAATGACAGGACAAGGGGCAATGGGTTTAAACTGGCAGAGGGGAGATTGAAACTGGATGTTAGGAGGAAGTTGTTTGCAGTGAGGGTGGTGNACACAAGAGGAAAGCTAAAAAAGCAGACTTGACATTGATTTTCATGTGTGCATGATCTTGCTCCAAAGACTCCAAAGACATAGCAACAGGGGTTGGAATTTTTTTTTTCCTCACAGCCACACCCAGCTCTCCCTTCCCTCCCCCTCCCCCCAGTTTATGTAGCCCTATTCATACATTTTAAGATTGTGGTTTAAGTTGTATGTGCTTGCATTGAAAATATAGGATGTGTTCCCTGTACCTTGTTCACAGTACTCACTTCCAAATGTATTATTCTTATGATAGTTAAACCCTGGTGTAGCATCTGGTTTTGATGGAATTTCTGCTTTTACTAACTAATGTTGTTGGCCTGACCAGGTCATCATGTGTGACTTCATCTGATATCAAACAGCATGGTTTAATTGGTTTATTTTACATCTAAATCTCAACATCTCCATTTCACTCTTTACAACACTCTTGTGTAACTTCCTTCACTAACAGCAGCCAAGAGTAGGATGGTTTTTAGAGATGCACTTTATTTCTGCTTGGGCTCCCTTTTTGTCTCATTACACTATTATCCTCTCCTAACCTTAGCAGTGAAGCAGAGCTACCAAGTTATGTATGAACATCAAGACATAGAACACGATAATAGCAAAGTCTCAGCCAAATTTTTGGATCTCCCACTCCCTGAACACTTTTGTACTCAAGGTAGATATCAGGTCTCATTAGCCAGTTCATAACACTACAGTGCACTACAGAGGACAGTTTCTAGATAGGTCTGTGCTCAAGAAGCTGAACCATCAGAAATGGTAAAGCAGCATATGATGGATTTACCCTTCTGACAATTTGGCAGGTACCTGTCTCAAGTCAGAATTTAAAGCTATGAAAGCTCTCAAAGCTTTCATTTTCCAAAAGGAGAAAAATTAAGATCAAATACTTGACAAGACAAATTTTTCATCTTGGGTGGTGAATGGCTGGAG
>WBNM01002708.1:0-23401 GCA_013399055.1 Ramphastos sulfuratus
AATGATGTATGATGTATGCTGTAGGATGTTAATTGCTGCTGGCCATGACATAGATGGTGCAGAATAGGGATGGATAATGTCATGAGTGTCACCAATTGAATCTGCTGGTGAGTATTCAATACCATGCTGACATCATACCAGCTTTAAAATAAAAATGCCGTCTAAAGTATCATGGGGATTGAAGTTCAGATTATAACATGAGAGGTTTCCTGTTTCCAGTTGCTGCTTCAAGTTTCCTGTTCTGGGATGTTGGTCTTTTCTGCTGGGCTGGCTGCTGGCTTAGGGTGGGATGAGAGAGTTGTGTTGCTACTGGCTTCTGCTTTTGCTTTTCTGTGAAATAGGCTAAAGTAATTAGACATTGTGTTATTTCCATTACATTCCTCATCTCAAATCAGGACTTTTTGTATTACTTTCCCTCCTGATATTTGTGAGGGGGCTGGTTTACTAGAGCAGAATCTGTTAAAACAAGACACTTAGACACTTATCAATGAATCTTTTATGCTGCAACCATCAGAAGATAGGAGATCTTTAATCTCTGATGGTGTGTACCAAGGTTCTCTCTTCCTGCTCAGGCCTTTTGAAACCCTCTGCTTTCTAAATGGTCTTTTTTTTTTTTTGTTTTTTTTTTGTTTTGGCCTTCAAGTGCAGTGTTCTTTATTATTTAAGAGAATTGAGTGTTCTTCATTATTTAAGAGATCTGAATTGTTCTTATTTGCAAATTAACAGCTTACATATGAGCCTGAAACAGACACTATGGCTGAGTCATGCCTGTACCATAGAATATGTCTCCCCCTCACAAAACATATGCATACAATTTGAAAAGGTGGTCCAGCTGCCTGATAATCTTGGACCACATTGAAATTAAATGTTGCCTATATCCTTCAACCTACATTTTCCCCAAAAGAAAAACAAACATGAAAGTCTCAGTCTGTGAGAAGCATTGCATTATGGACTTACATACAAACAGCAAGGTTTTCACACTTCTCATGGTGTTCACCCACACCTAGGTTAGCCTTGCTGTCCTCCTGCAACAAGAATTTGATACTGAACCATTGAAATACATTTCTGTTGCCCCTCCTGGAATGCTTTTTCACTGGGAGAAGGTGTGACTTCTGAATGAGGACATAAGGCACCAGAATGTGAGACCAAAGAAGAATATAATAAGACCACTGATGCAGTAAATACGGTATTGTCAGAGCAATAATGGCTCAGCCGTCTCCCATTATCATTTCTACATGCAAATCAAGACTGAACGCTTTTCTGGGGGCATAGCTTACTTTGATGCTGATTACAGTACTCAGCTTTGGGGTGAATTAATGATATGGTATGAAAGTTAAACACATGCTTTCCACCTGTGATGTTTTTTTGTTTCTTTGTTTGCTTGTTTTAAATTCCAGAGATCTGTGAATACTACGTTATTTTTCCAGAGATTAAACTTAAATTTAGTCAAATTATTGAAGAGACCCATCTGTAGGATACAAAAGTGGGCAAAGTGATATGTAGCATTTCGGGAGAGTGGTGTAGAGATGATTTTGAGTAGTTAGAAACTTTGCCGAAGAGTGGATTTTAGCATTTCCCTCCACACAGGCAAAATCTCCATTCACAATGGTCTTTTTCTGGAAGCAATATGCTAAAAGAGGGAAAGAGTGTAATTTAGGATCTGAAGCTGACTAATTCTCTCCTAGTCCCTTTCAGAGCGGATAGAAAATCAAGCATATTCTTTAGCGTAAGCTAGTCAGAATATTTTCCTTTGTAGCAATGTACAATCTTGCTGAAGCTTTGAAACTGGAAACGTCTCATCAGAAAGCTGGAATATTTCAACAGAGAAATATTGGTCACAGATTTACCTCCTTCTGCACTAACCCTCCCTGTTGCAGACTGCATGGTCAGAGAATATAATTAACAGGTTGTCTTCTTTATTTTCAAAGCTGGTCTTTATACATTTCTTCATCAGTCCTCAAATAGGTTGCAGAGCTCTGTAGAGAGACAAGAGGAAGAGGGCAAGTGTTTACCCTCCAATTTTTGTTATTCTTCAAGTTCTTTGTTTCACATCTCTCCTATTTATGTCACATTCAACTGTAGCTGGAGAAAGCCACTGAGAAAAGAGGAAGCTGTAGACTCATCAACAAGTCTTAAAAGTGTTTCAAGTTCTTATTTCTGCTCTAATAAAAGAACCACATAATTCCTTCTTACAAATCCAGCCTAAAAGGACAGCAGACCAGACGCTGGTTTATCCTATAGATGAGCTTGTCCATGGACCCTGGGTTCAGAGTCCCACTCCTTCTCTCTCTTTTACAGTTTCCATTTCACCACTGAATGGCAAGTTCTGTAAAAGCCACAAAATTCCAAGTTATACGTAGCATAGAACAGATGTTTTTGCCCAAATCCCACCAAGCTGACTACAGCAACACACAAATTACAAGCTTTACCTAGTCACAGATAACCTACCAAGTAATTTCTGGCTTTGAGCTATGATGGTCAGTGGAGTTCACTCTTGCAGCTGCCTGCACTTGGTTCAGCTGTATTTTTGAGCTCTGTTTTTCTTTAGTAGCCTTAGGCTGAGAAATGCCTAGACTTAGAAAATGCAAAGGGAAGGAGGATACTGACTTGGTGTTACTGTCATAATTTTAGTTTTACAACTAAACATCCAGCAATGTTCTGCCCAATAGACACCAACTTAGCTTATGAATTCAAAATTATGCATAAAATACCCTTCTGAAACCTAGAGACGGGGTGAACAGGGAGACCAAGGCACTGTACAGTTGGATATATTGTCTTTATATTTTCCTTAATATGCATTACATGCATAAGACGTTTACTATCACTGCAAGAAAATCACAGAATCTCAGAATCACAAAATCACAGACCCTTAGATGTTAGAAGAGACCTCCAGGGATCATCCAGTCCAGCCCCCCTGCCAAGGCAGGATCTCCTAGGGTAGTTCACACAGGAATACATCCAGGTTTTGAAACCCTCAAGAGAAGGAGACTCCACAACCTCTCTGCACACTCTGTTCCAGTGCTCCGTCACCCTTGGTGTAAAGAAGTTTCTCCTCATGTTCAGGTGAAACCTCTGTTCCAGTTTGTATCCATTGCTCCTTGTCTTATTGCTGTGGACCACCAGAAAGAGACTGGCCCCATCCACTTGACACTCACCCCTCAGATATTTGTACACATGGGTAAGATCTCTCGGTCATCTGCAGATTAAACAGCCCTGGGTCTCAGTCTCTCTTTGTAGGGAACATGCTCAAGTCCTCCAATCATCCTCATGGTTCTCCACTGGACTCTTTCCAGCAGGTACCTGTCTCTTCTGAACTGGGGAGCCCAAAATTTGACATAGTATTGCAGGTGTGGTCTCACTAAGGGAGAGTAGGGGTGGAGAAGAACCTCCCTAGACCTGCTGGACACTTTTCTTGATGCACTCCAGGGTACCATTAGCTCTCTTGGCCACAAGAACACATTGCTGTCCCATGGAGAACTTGCTGTCCACCAGGACTCCAAGGCCTTTCTCCATGGAGCTGTTTTCCAGCAGGGCAGCCCCCAATCTGTACTGCTGCTGAAGATGAGGGAGTTTTCCACATTTCTGACAATTGAATTTTTCTAAGAGACACACACCTCACAACACAGATCCTAACCACCATTAATAACTCAAACTTTGTTTGTGGTGTCCCACTGACTTTAGTAAATTTTGACTCACAAGCAAATGTGTTATTTTTGAAGAGCATCTCCACAGAACCCAGCAGGGAACAAACAGAGGTCCCAGTTTGTCTGAAGATCAGACTAATTAAGATGAAAAAAACCCACAAAGCTCCATGTCACACAGACTCAAAAGGTTGGGTACTGAAGAAGTAATGGCTAAGTTCACTTGGTGTTTATGAATCCTGAAACTCTATGCCCTCATGAACCCTAATGTTTTAATGTTTTCAGATGTTAGACTAAAAAGTCTAGAATGGTCTAAGAGTCCTTATCCTCATCTTCACTGCAATGGAGACATTTTTCTGACGATTTTGTTGCTATATTCTGATGAAGAGAGCTTGTTTACTCAGACTAAACCCCTCCCTGTAAGCTTTTATTACAAATTAAAAGCTCCAAGCACACTCAGATTAACTCTAGGTCTTCCATCACATCAATTTCAAGACACATTAAAAAAACTTTCCTGACAGACCCAAAGACCCGGAGCCTTAATTCATTCTTACATCGCTTAGCCTCTTTTCTGTTTGTACATCTTGAGAGGTATAATGCTTTAAAAGCCAAATAGGCAGCATTGGGAAAATATTTCTGTGGCTGAGCTGTGGCTTTTGCTCCAAAAATACTCTGAGCAGTTCTATGCCACAGGCATGCAAATGAGCAAGGGCAGAGTTTGCATTTCACATTCAGAAATACACATTGGTGCATTTCCACCTGTGATCTTCTTCAAGATGCTGCTCTTCCAAGGAGTGGAAATGAGTCAATGGTTTGCATATTAGGAGCAATAAACATTTCTTATGCACACCATTTAACGAGTACATCTTTCACTGGAAAAGGTCAAGCCAGCTCAGCAGGTGCTGACACGGTGACTGCTTTTTGGGAGCTAGCACTTCTCTTAATGATTTTTGTTACGATGGATGTATCAGCTTAGGAACTGTACTACCACAGTCAGTCCCCAAGGTTTGTATGGTGGGCTCTGCACTCAACAACAAGCCACAGATAAGTCATTTCTCTGTGGCCTAATTATAAGAAGAATAGAAAAGTATTTCTTGTTCTTCAGCGTGTAAGACTAGCACTCTGCTTTGCTAGTATTTCACCTCTTTCCCAAAATCATTTTAAAACAGGGGAATAACTATCACTTAGCAGAGCTGTGTAGTGAATATCTGACAGTAAGGATTGCTACTATTTTGATTTGTTTTGTATGTATTTTAGCACTTCTAACTTCCTATATAAGTACTCCACAGGAAAGCTGAGGAGAGCTGATTGGACACCAGAATTAATCCTCGTATCTGACAATAAGAATCTGCACCTGCTCCACTTACATGCAACGGAGACAGGACTGTTGGACTTTAACTATGGGAACAAGGAATGCAAAATGTGAACAAAAGAGTAAAATCAAACTATCTATAGCTGTTTAGAAAAATGGGAGTAAAGCCAGGGCACCATCATCCAAGTTTACACTCCAATACACATTTTTCCACAGGACTATTCTTCCCCCAGCAAATGGATTCCACAGAGCACGCACCATGCATGAAAAGATATTTATCACCAGAGTGTGTAATAAGACATTCACAGGAAGGCTGAATTCCAGACTCAATTACAAGCAAAACTAACAGCTCTTAAAAGTGAATGGTGGATAGCTTTCATGGCTGAATATCTGTACATCATAGTGCACGTTGAATAGCTTTTCCCTAAAAGGAAAGCTTGTGGTCACAGTGGGATTAGAGATGGAAAATGACAGAAACACTGTCTGGTTATTTTTTACTCTAAAATGTTTCTGTTCATCTAGATATTTGTAACTATTAAGCATGATTAGGCTGTATAAATTCACTAGTCCAAACCTAAAATGAACACAAGCCCACCAAATACTACACTTAGCCTACAACTCCTCTACAGGAAGCCTACATCTAGTCAAATCTAAAGATAGAAGAGATACAGAAATGCCACTAAATAAAAGACTGGACAAGTCATATCCACGTGCTTCAGGGCCACCCTCCTCTACAACACACCTGATGACACTCAAACTGCACAAGGTTTAGTCTCTGAACCTCAACTACTTTTGTTGCCGCTTGATGTAACTTCTATATCTTAACAGTCTGATATAACAAGTGCATGCATAACATGAGTTTTGATGCAAAGGCACATGAATGCTCTTTGTGGTCTTTTTAGACTTGCTGGAACAGTATTATGAGACCCCACACACAGAGTGATCTCAGCCTTGTGCCCACACTGGAGTCAGCTGGAGCATCCCAAAACAGAACAAGAAAGCAAGCTAGCAGTTGGGGGACAAATAGACAGGTCTCAGGATTGTTTTCTAGGTGGAGACACAGGATCAGACAAGTTACAGAGATGCAGGTCCCTTTGAGATACAGCACATTAGAGTCTATGAAGGGCTGCTAGTAGGACATTTACTTCACGATACCATGGAAGAAGTTCTCAACAAAGAAAACAGGAAGGTGGTTGAATCACCAAGCCTAGATGTGTTTAAAGGTCATTTAGATGCAGTGATAGGGGATATGGTGTAGGGGTGAACTTTGCACAGTAAGGTTATCACTTGGACTCAATGATCCCAAGGATCTTTTCCAACATGAATATTTCTGTGATTCTGTGAAACAGGTTTCATCAACCTGGAAACAAGGTCAGCAGTTTGAAGCATATTAGTCAAAGATATTTTACAAGAGCTGACATGCAAGCAAAAGTAACAGCTCAGGACAAGTACAAGGTCTCACCCTCAGTGAAGCAAATTAATAAAGTCACTAGAGTTCTAGGCCTGTTTACAGCAGCCAGAAGCCCAGTTTCTGACTTTCAGGCAAATCTCTGTAGTGGAAGAAGATGGGTGAAATAGAAAACAGATCACAGAACTTCATGATATAATGCATTTCCTCTAAATGCTTCAACCTGGAAGGACTGGTGAAGTTTTCCAGGAAGTATTAGTAAGTCTCACAGTGAATAACTAGTGAAGCAGAAGCAAAATTAAATCATGCTGGGGGGCAAACAACAGATTTTTAATTGTCGTTTGTTTGGCTTTTTAATTCCACTCTTTCATTTTGTTCTGTATTAGGTAATTCGTTATCTAATTTAAAGCAGGTATTGCACATTAGAGTCTCCACACTTTGCAGCTGACATGTTTAGACCATCTCCTTCATGTGATCTCTTCTTTTGGCCTTCTGTATTATTTTGGGTACTGGAGTAGAAATCCTTCACTCCTGACTTTCAAAAAACTTGCATCTGCTTCCCCTTGAAGCCAGTTGGAGCAGCTGTTGTAGTGACTGATTTATCAAGTGTGCAGAAGCTCTCAGAATCACAGATATCTTTGAAAAAAAGAAGTCTGAAAATATTTTAGGTACAATTTCAAAATGTCAAAGAAAGTCTGTAAGTTTGTAAGTACCTTGCAAATAAAATGAAAGAATGCCTATTCAAACTACAACTTACCATCATTTTCTGCAAACCTGGAGGTGTTTCTTCATGTCTAAAAGAGTAAGCAGAAATGGAGAGTGAACTGGAAGATCATGCAAATTAAACTTGCCTCTCTTATTTATCTTTTTAGGACACCTTCACTCTATAGCAGGGAGCTGAAGCAGGTGTAGTTTATGTGAGACCCAAGCCAGTTCTCATGAACTGACTTTTATGAGCACTGGATCCAGTGCACTGTGAGGACCTGGAAGGTGTACGTTAAGATATCCCTTGCATGTTTCCTTTTACATATACAGAGAAATTTCCTTTTCTGTACCTTGTTTTTCAACACAAAAAGCTTTTGCATGTAGCTTCTATGGGGTTATTACACTGAGACTAGAGCAAGGCTTTGAAAGTTTGGACTTCTGAAGAACCCCCTGAAGAACCTCCAGGAGGAGGCTACCTGCTCTGTCTGCTTGGATTTCTTCCTCAAACCCATCATGCTGCTGATCTGTGGCCACAACTTTTGTCACTGCTGCCTCGACTACCGATGCCACTAGTGGGGCCAATTGTCCCATGTGCCATTCGCCCTTCCCCTGATGGTTTCCACCCTAACTGCCACTTGGCCAACGTGGTGGAGGCCATCAAAGAGCTGACAGGGTTGGAGGAGCTCTGCTTCAGACCCCTTGGGCTGCTTTGTGGCCAGGATGGGACCTTGCCCTGTGCTATCTGTGCCGAAGGCTGAAGCTTCTCCCCGGTGCCCCCCAAAGAGGCTGCGTCTGAGTCTAGGCTTCTTACCTCTTCAGCAGAAGATTCTGCTGATCCATTCCAGCTGGGATGGGCAGAACTTGGAGACCATCCTGGCTTATTCCCCGCCAACAGATGGGAAGCCGTGAGGAGAGAGGCAGAAGAGGCAGGCGACTTCAACATGTTAGCAGTCCTCCTGCCTGCAAGAGGTCCACCACAGAGAGATCTTCCTTACTACATTGTCAAGAAGCTGCTAGATGCAGTCAGAGACCACGGGCTCAAGGCTCCTTACACCTGCAATCTGCTTCAGGTGGCCTTCAGCAGAACAGTTCTGACCCCACATGATTTCATCATGCTCTGTTCCTTCCTCCTGACTGATCTGCAGTTTGTCTTTTGGATGGCCAAGTGAAGGGAGCTCTCCCAAGCCTAAGCTGTTATGATTCTGGGGTTTAAGAGTCACTATCAGGTACCATTTGCCTGATTTTTATGTTGGAGTTTTCATTTAATCCCATTCCACTCTGACAGAATTAGAAATCCTACTTATTTTGAGAAAGTGAGACTTGTCTCCTGTTGCCCCAAGCCAAGCTGAAAACCATTGTTACTAGAAGATCCTACCTCCATGAGATGTCTTTTAATCTGTAAAACAATTTGAGCCTCTTAAGTCTTATTGTGCTCCTGGTTTCTGCAAAATATTATCTGAGAAGCCCTAATGAATTCCTTCCTCACATTTCCCCCATGACAAATACTGCCATGCTGTTTGGTTTATTTAGACACATATTTATAGACTATGACAAAACTGAGATAATTTTAATAATCAGATTTGACACAGCATGAGCAGTAAGTGTGCAGAAGGAAGGAATGGCTTCATCTGAGTTTCATCACAAGTTTATCCAGAGCTTGAAAAACTGTGGTATAAAGTTCCCTCTGCCTTATGGCCAACAGGACCTCCTACGAGCCTGTAAAAACTCTTCCCATAAACCAGGCTAAAAGCATGTTTGTTTAGGTATCTGTGCCTACAATTTAGAAAACATGATGCAAACTTTAAAATCAAGTAATTTAAAAGGAGAGGCGGGAGCAGGGGTAGTTTTTAACTCTTAAAACTGTTCTCACTGAATGTGATTTATTGCTGCAAAACCTGTTGGGGAGATATCCTGCCAGCAGAAGAACAACACCCTTTATAGTGACACTCTGGGGAGCAATCCTGACAGCAAGTGGTGATCTAGGCACAGAAGGCAGTGACCTTTCACAGATAGCGCACCAAGCTGTGCTTACATCTCTCAGAGAGTGAAGGCATGGGGCAAAAATTAAACAGGACCTTGAAGCTGCTGGTAGAGGAGTTTTACTTCTGCATTGGAGGACAGATTCCAGCTCTTTTTCTTGCACTACCTCAAGACCAGGTTAGAACTATATCAATCTGCCCCTAGGTGAACCCAAAAATCATCAACCAAGACAGAAATAAAGACAATGAAATGTAAACACTTCTATCAGTCACTAGCCTTAAAACCACTTCTTTTTTTTTTTTTTTCTTTTTCCTAAAACTGTCTCTGTGAAGTGATAGAAGAAAACACTGCTTATTTAGAGAGTCCTAGAACTGTGTGCTCTGGCTCTGTGTGCTGTGAGTTCAACCTACATTAGCAGAGCAGTGCTGGCGCAGAGGCAAACTGGGAATGAAGCAAGTGATTTACAACTGCCAGGCTGAACCACTGACATAATTCACTGTAAATTCTTGATGCACCAAAGTTACCAGACAGTATGATTCTGGTGACACTGAAACCATTTACAAATTCAGTTTGTATTCAGTGAGTGCTTTCTTTGCTCGAAACATTTTCTTATTGCTGAGATTAGTTCCCCACCCCCTTATTTCCTCCAGTCCTCAGGATTTTCCAGAATAATGTGTAATTCTGGGAAAAACAAACTGTGACACTTGGACATTTTTAAACAAAGTTTGCAAACTTTTATTTAAGCAATTTTGTTTCAGCTTGGGCCACTTTTAAATGAAAAACACTGATTTGAAGCACTACTAAATACTCAAACCAGAAATACATAATTCAGCATCACACAGTTTTCAAATTAAGCCAAATTAATCCACTTATTTTTCACTCCACTGCCCTTGCAAACACAAAAAATTTTATCTTCTGCCTCAGCTGGCACTGAATTTTCCCCTCAATATCTTTGTTAACTTATTAACCGCCCCCCCCCCCCAAAAAAAATCCCTGAAATGTCTCCATTTTATAAAATATTGGCATGCAATATTGCCTCCCCCACCCTCCTCACCACTACTCCCAGCCAAGATGTTTAGCCCAGAAGGCTAGAGGGAAAGCAGATACCACAAGCAAAACAGAGGAAACATAAAACCGAGCATGGTCGACACATAGCAGAGTCACCATCTTCACCACAGATCATGTATGTTCATGTGTGCATCTCTCTCTGTGTAATTTTTTTCCTTCTCTCTGATTATACACCACTTCAAAGCCAGCTTCCAGAGTAGCCGCATGCCTTACTGTGGTTTAGGCCCACGACCCTTGGGTGTGGGAGAAGGGGGGATGCAGTGTGATAATAGAGAATAAAGACTGATGGAAGGCAAACAATAAGCCCCAGGTGGAAGTCCAGCTCCATCCAAGGTGGGATTACTTAGAATGACAAGCAGAAGTTTAGGGAATTGCAAACAGAGAATAATGTGTGCTTCATGCAGAAAAAATGGGTTGTGAAAAGCACACAAGGACAAAGCAAACCCCCCAAAGACCTGTTTGGAAAGGTCAGCTGAATTCAGAGCAATTCAGGGCCAGAGCCTCATCGAGGAAGAGCAGTTGAAGTTTGCCAGGTTACACCCTCCAGAGTAAGAGTGGAGAGTGCCAGAGAGGCAGAGAGGAAAACCAGGAACAGGACGCCAAGTGCTTTTCAAATCAGCAAGCCTCTGTGGAGTTACATCAGTGGAGAGACTAGCCCAGCAGCTAATCAAAGGCAAACATCTCAGAACTGCAATCTTCAGTCTCTGCCTCAGACATCAAACTAAGCAAGAACAAACCTAAGTTTCTAAATGAGGGAAATCTCCCTGTAGATTTCTTCTGAATGACCAGATCCGTCCACTCTTCCTGTGCCTGGGTCCTTACCTTAAAAATTGTAGCGCTGGGCTCAGCATGGCTCCTCAGGCTTTAGGAGAGAGCTCAGCATGTCACAGGGTGGAATCTTTCGTGGGTCAATATAGACACAACACATTGCAACACCATCTCACTTCTCTTATCCCATAGACTTCGTCTGTGCATATGCAAACCACTCAGCTGCGCAGAGGTGTCATTTTGTAGCGCATGTGTGCCACAGCCCTTTCAGTTCTAAAGAGTCAAAGGATTAAAGTGAAATGGACAAGAATTTTTAGGAGCAGAAGTTTTTTAAAGTACACTTAAACATATCACAGAAGTTTTGGGACTGTTTGTTATTTTCAAAGCTACATTTCCTTTTGATTTCCCAGCTTTGGTTTTAAAATGTGGGCTAACAAGGACTTCTAAACCCCACACAGGGTGTTTGGATGGGCAAAAGAGAAAGCAAATTACTGTGGTATGTACAGCTTCAAAAACGTGACCATAACCCTTGGTGAAGTTGTTGACCATACCCCTGGACAACAAGTGTAATTTTCATTTGATTAATAAACATGAGGCAAGGCTCCAGCTACTGGCAGGTAGACATTCAAGAATGTGGGCAACAATGGAACAAAGACAAATATCCCTGTGTTGGGGCAACAGCTATTCTGTGGTTTCAGAAATTCAGATTGTTTCCTGAATCTGTAACAAATACAGGTGACTCCAGTAAGCTGCGACTACAGGTATCAATACAAAAGCCCTTTCTGTGATCTCCCCTCTGTCTCTCAGAGGTGGTGCTTAGGGCTGATGTTATTCTGATGAGCAGGGAAGTTACTTCCCACCAAGCTAAGGGTTCAAAAAATTCTGTGATTAGCAAAAGTAATCTTTTCATCCTAGGCATTCTCTTCCTGTCTAAATATCCCCCTCCCTCTCTATTCCTCAGAATACATTCAACTAGGCTCTCATCTACCACTAACATAAACACTTGCTTGACTTGCTTGTCTTTAAGAACACAAGTGCAGTGACTTACATGCTTTAAAATCAGAATGTGTGTAAGCCCTTGCTGAGTCTAGGTGTTAAAGATGCTAGGCTACAAATGGATCAACACGCAGTTAGTTACTGTGCAATTGGCAGTTTCGGGGAGTAGCAAATTCACTTGTGCATTTCCTATTGTTCTTAACTAAGAAAGGGAAATGTATCTCATAATCCTGATACACCAAGTCTCACAGATAGTATCTGTAAGAATTCTGTGCCAGGCTTTTTTACAAAGAGTCATTCTTTTTCTGTGTTTGAAATGAATACATCTCAAGCCACATTCATCAGCTAACGATTTCAGCTGGTTTTAGAGCATCCGTCATAAAGCAAATGGTCATAGTGTAGCAAGGTGACAGAGCTATATGGTATGAAATAGTAAATTCATTTCCAGTGATATTAATTGACTTCATGCTTGACAAAATGGCTTCCAAGAGAGCATTCCATTCCTTTTCCCCCACAAGCAACACTCTTAACAATTGCATTCACTCCAGTGGGAGTGCAGAGCTTTTTGTCTTTAGATTAGACTGCTAAATTTAAAGAGCATCCAGGGAGACACTTTCAAAATTATCAGTTTTGCATTGGTCTGAATTCTCTGTTGTCTAGAAAGTTAAAAGAGAGATATGCAAAATCACCGATGGAGGGTAAATCAGAATAAACTGTTCACCATTTTGCATTAAAAGGGAGGAATGAATGACTGAATTTATCAAGAAGCTGGTTTCAAGAACTCCAGAAAGAACCCTCCTCTCAAACTGCACATCTCCTGGCCAAAATTTTAACAGATGCTTATGGAAATAGGGGAAAATATATAAGGAATAAGTTCATCAGCATCTACACACTCTGGAAAACTGGCAATCCCATTGGCCGCTGATTTCTTAACCCAAATAGAAAATAAGGCAGAGTATGAAAGGGATATCTTTAGGTTTCATGGGAGTTTCCATTAGGTTCCTGGTATTGATGGTTTCTGGAAACAAAGATATAAGCTGCAAAAACCGTTGGTCTTTCTGTGAAAAAAATCACAGTATCAGAATTACATTGTCAGGATAATAGCATGCACCAGACCTTTTTACCCAGTGCATCACACCCATCTGTGTAGTATCTGAGGAGATGCAAAAGTCAAGCAATGGGGTATGCATAACCCAAATAAGTATTATCATCTCCTCTGTGCACTGGAAATTAAGACACAAAGATATTTGCCTTGGATCACTGAGTCTTAGACACATGAAGATGGGACCTCTGCCTTGTCTCTGTCCTGTGAAGAACAGCTTTCCATTGGAGAGCAGTGCCATTTAAGCTCATGTTAACTAGTCAATCCATATCCCTTTGCTAGGCTGCCTGCTGTGTGTACAAGCAAGTGAAACATCCCATTCTTCCACATGAGATCTTCCCCCAGTGTCTGGTTTCTGTCTTTGGGATTTTTTGCAGGTATTTGTAAACCGGAATTAGGACACCTCACAATATATTTTTCTTGACAAGACATGGATTTGCTCTTGAAACCTTTCCAGATATCAAAAATATATTAAATGAGTTTAATACTATTGCCAAAAGATTATAAATTACTTTAATACTATTTCTCTTATTCTTCGGAGTCACTCTCTGAATTCTGAATAGAGTGAAATTAGAACATAAATTGGAATGTTTATTCTTTGTATGTATTGAAACAACCTCATGGGAATTTTGTGTTAATGAAACTTTTAGCATTCTCCTGAGATAAAATATTTCACTAGAGTGTCAAGAAAATTTATGCTTTCTTTTTGTGGTTTGGTTTTTGTTGTTGTTTGGGGTTTTTGTTTTTGCTTTGTTTTGCTTTCTGGAAGAGAAGAAAAACTGTATTTCCTCCATGTCATTCTTCTTCCCCCTTCCTCTATATCTTTTATACATAATGACTCAAAACAGCAAAAATCCTGTTTGGATGCTGCTCACTCCTAATCACCCTAACAATCTATTTTCAAAAATTCATGTATGTATCAGACTCACATTTTCTCTGAACATCAGGTTAAACTGTCCCATTGGTTTGCAGTGTATCTGGCAGGTAAACATTGTGCATTTTCCAGAGGTCCTCATTAAGCTGTATTTGTATTCAGAACATTTTCACTTTGTCATTCAAGGGGTAATGTCTGAAGTGTAGATCTGCTATATCAATACCCAGCTGTTCTACATCAGTACACAGGAAAATCTGCCTGTTATAATGTGTCTTTGTGATGGGGTTGTGTAAATGTCTCTGTCGATAAAACAACCACACTTCTAGCTATTATGGATTAATGCATACAAAACTGTGCGCAAGCCACATAGTTTTATGTCTCCAGTATCTGCTTGCTTAAACACAGAGAGACTTTCAGTCACCTTCTGCAAACATCGTCCCATGACAGAAGTAATTTTTGGTGATCATTGAAAGAAAGTCAAATAACCAGTACATTCCATGAGTTCATAGTGTCTCAGAGTGTTTCTTTCATTCCTGCTGCTTATTATTCTTTCTGTAAGTCTTGCAGGCCTAAAAGCAAATGGAAATACCATTAACTAAACCTGCAGTGACTCTCGCACAATAGATAGGTCAAAGAAATGGAAAAAACTTCTGACAAAGGAGATCTTTCTTTGTGTGTAAAAGCACATTGACGAATGTGTGCACATGTGCACACACATGCAAGGACACGCATGCTTGTGTTGGCTCCCGCAGGAGTACTTCTCCATAGAACGCGTCAAGGGTGCACGAGGCGAGCCAGCAATTTCACTGCCAGAGAAACTATCTGTCATTATTATGCACATCCACAGTTTCCCACTTGGAATGCACTTAAACTTGCTATCAGACAATGTTTGTAATATATGTATCTGCATAGATACAAGAAGGGGTGAAAAAAAAGGTAAAGATATCTGCATAGGGAACAAACAACGGCAGGGAACAGACCATGATAGAGCACAAATCATGGTAGGGAACAACCATCATGTCATTTTGCCCAGTTCACTGGCCAACATGACTTTGCTGTCTAAGAAATTATATCATTACTCACTCCATTGTTGTCTCCTTTAAGTCTCTGATGAGAGATCGTGTAAAAAAGCATTCTGAAATATGAAGGACTGACAAATATTAATCTGCTGGTTCTTGCCTTTTCAAGATGGTTGTCCCATCACCTATATAAATGAGAAGTCTCTTGTAGAAAATTTGTCAGACGGCTACATTTCAGGTTCCTCCAGCTGCAGCATTCCCACAAAGGCTATAATAGGCCACCCACTCATCCTTAGAAGTGGTAAATAATCTAGTTAAACAGAATTGCAGAGTATTCAAGAATTTTCAGCCTTGAGGGAAAAAAAAATCTGTTCAGTTAAGAAACTTCAGCTCTCTCCTCCTCTTTTTATTTCAAAAGGTTATTATTTTTTTGATGATGCATTTCTGGAGATTTTATTGTCTTGTTTGTTATCAATCTCAAGTTTCATACTGAGCTGTACCAGTATACCACATGGAAAAAGTGAGTAGCAAACCCAGCAGAGGTAAAATGTTAAAGAGAAAAGGCCTGGGAGCCAGAGCATAGAGACAATCTTTTGGCTGTGAGCACTGAGTCACAGTGAACCTGGATTCAAGTGCTGAGTCTGCCACAGTGTCTTCAAGTAACCTTGGAGGGCATTGTTAAAGCCTTGAATCAAGAATATAGATATAGCAAGGCTAGCTCAACAAAGATCTTCATGTCATTCTGCCTGTAGTATCAGTAGCCAAAGCCAAGATACTTTGAAACTAGCTGAACAGTTTCAGCAGAACAGTTGTCCATTAATGCTGCTTCAATACAAGTGAGCAGTTCATTGATGCATGTCAATCTTTGTTAGAAAACTTACAAGTAGTTCAAATGACAACATAAGTACTCATACCACCATCTTCTTACCCTGAAGTGGGCCTCTATGCCCCAGCGTCTGCTTCTCTGATCTCTGCAGCTGCCTAGCTTGAGAAATAATATTTCACTAGATACTCCAAGATCTTTCTTGCACAACTTCCATTGCAGCTTTTGACTCTTCCGTTTTTCATAAGAAAGATTTCTTATGTTTCTCTCATTATGATGCTTTCTGTTGAAAAAAATTGTCTTCTGGGTGCAGTTTTGGAGACCCATGCTGTGTCTCTCACCCTGCTAATTTAGCAAAAATAAAGCTGCACTAACACTTGGTCGAAGATGACTGCTGTCTTTTCTCAGATCATGGAGTATGGAGCAGCAGAGGCAATGTGGGTGTAGTGAGGAAGAGAGTAAGGATAGAGAAACTACCTCTCAAAGCAGCCAAGGAATACCTATTGCTCTTGCTGTCTGGAGAGACACTCAAGTGAAAAGCAATGCTACCTACATATTCCTCTCACAAAATGCCAGCTGCTCAACTCCACACTCACAAGAAGACTGTGCCCAAACATTTAACTTTCAGCAGCTACAAGGAACTGACAGTTCCTCCAGCAAATGAAGACATCAGATATCAGTGACAGAGAAGAATCCTCAAGACTCAGAGTAACCCTATTGAAACAAAAAGAAATGAGGTAGTGAGAGGGTGAGAGCAAAAGGCCAGACTCACTTTTTTACATTTTTCAAGCACAGGATGAGATTTCAACTCTAGCCCTGCTTCTCAAGCAGCATGGGCATAGACGTCTCAGTCCAACACAAAAACAAAACAAAACAAACCACCCCAAACAAATAAACAAAATCACAACAAAACCCAAACAAACAAACCAAACAAAACCAACCAAACAAACAAACAAATTAAATATCTCCAGCTCAGATAACACATATTTTATAGGGGAGATACTGCACAATTTGTCTGTAGTCGACTGTACCCAGATTGGTTTGTTCAGTGTTTTAACCACAACATGTCCTTCCTCTGATCCAAACCTCATTCCTCTTCTTTTCTGCACTCTGACAAAGCTGAAAATCTATAGCACTGCATGTACTGATTGTACTGTGATTTTAATAACGAAAGTGTGAATAACTGAGATGTTTCTAATCAACAATAAATAAAAATAGAGGCAGAGAGCAAAGAAAGTGCCATCTGCAGCTGTGCATTTGAATTGGACTGTTTGGACAGCCCTAGGCTGACTTGGAGGTAGGAGGACAAAGCCCTGCTTTCAGCTTATGTGCAGAAGTATTCCTGGCTAATCCTACTCAGTTTTTAATTTAAATATCTGTAGTTATCTATTTACAGCATGCACCATTTTTTCCTCTTCTTGAACAATTATTAATTGCCTCTTGTGAAGGTAAATATGTGAATATGTGTACATGTTCCCTTCTAGACAGACATCAAGCAACACTATAAAAAACCTGATGCTCATACATGGAGTTTTGTGTGCTTTGCTTCCTGAGTACTCTGTTTTTAACCTCTGTGAGGTAGCAGACTTTGACAAACTTGGAATTCAAAAGTAACGCTTGCTTGACAAAACTGGATCTATTCAGGCTGATAATTGCTCAAGGTCTGATTGCCTAATCCATGATTTGTGTCTTTCTGAGAGTTTTGGTTGTATGCAGATACCAGTGTGTGCATCAAAGCAGGTTGTGCTGAATGGAGGCTGGTTCCAGTCATAACGTGAGGTTTTATTGGTTGGCACTCACCAGATGACTTCTACTCTTAAGATCACTTGTTTATTCCCAGTCAGCCATTTCTGAGGGCAAGACTGCCATTGAGAGTGCTCTGCAGCTCTGCCCTTAGATAGCAGAAGTGATCTCGGGGGCAGACTGTGGGATGAACACCTTGGATCCAAGTTTAAAAAGTACCAGAGTTTTCTTGTCAAGGTTTTTAAATACAGTTTTAAATACTGACAATCCGCTATTTCAATAAGAACAGCATACAAAAACCTGTGTGTGTACACTTCAATAAAACCCTCAAAGGAGAAACCAAATTAAGAATAGATTTACACAGAATGAAAACAGGAACTGACTAATCAGTCAAATGTCACTTTTTTATTTTTTTCAGCACAAAGAGAACAGAAGAGATTCACACATTCACATACTTGCTATTTGAATTAACTACTCAAAATTAACATATAAGGACTAGTTTCTGAAAATACTATTTTAAAACCAGAAGATGTAGCTTTTTAGTAACCTTGACACAGGAGTCTTTTGATGAAACAGTCATAGTAATTTTGCAGAAATACTGTCCAGGGGCTTAGGAAGGAAAACTGAGAAGGAAACTCAAGTTGAAAATATAATTTGCTTATATGTAGTAGAGCAAAACCACCAGGCACATGCTTCATTTTACATGGATGAACAGTCTCACTAACATGAATTTTCTGCACCACAGACAACAGGACAAGGTCTGTATGTAGTCAAGTCTTTCATCATTGCTGTACAGATGCAGACAGAAAATTTATGTATGCTAAATACTATGTTTAAATAAGATAAATGAAATTGTGAGGAAAAGGATTGTGACTTCATATTCGAATTGTCATGTGCAAAAAAGCACATGATAATGCTGATAATTAAATGTTCAGGTGTTCCTCAGGGTCCAGAGGAGGTCCATAAAGATGATCAGAGGGCAGGAGCACCTCTCCTATGGGGACAGGCTGAAAGAGCTGGGTCTCTTCAGCTTGGAGGAGAGAAAGCTCTGGGGAAAATTCACCCTTCCACTACCTAAAGGTAGCTGACAAGAAAGCTGGGGAGTGACTACATAAAAAGCCATGGAGAGGTAGAACAAGGGGCAATGGTTTTAAACTAGATTCAGATTGAGCTTTAGGGCAAGGTTTTTGACTGTGAAGATGGCAAAACACTGAAACAGAATGCCCATGGTTGTGACTGAGTCCCCATCCCTGTAGGCATTTAGGGTCAAGCTTGATGGGGTTCTGAGCAACTTAATCTAGTTGGGGATGTTCCTGCTAATTGCAGGATGGTTGAACTATGGTGACTTTCCTTAGACTAAATGAAATTTAAAAGTCTCTCTTGACCCAAGGCATTCTATGAGTCCATGATAAGCCTAGTCATCTGGCTTCTGGAGAAGCAAAGCTTGTACAAAATACTAAGCTCAATACTGTGAAACTATTTTTTCCCTAGATAGTAGACCAAGCAATTTCTAAGGTCATCACAATTGGAATTGGTTTACCACAGAATAGCTCATATTGATCAACAAGGCATCATTTCACCTCTTCTAGATGTAGTTTCAAATTTTCATTTGTATTGCATCATCTAGGATGTCACTTTAGAATGGTAATATAAGCCTGAAGAACAGCTTTAGTCTGAAAGCAGTGACAATGACTTAAAAAGTTTCTAGTTTCAGTTGCAGATTCAAAAGCTTTCAACACACAGATTTGCTATTTGCAATTGGAGCTAAACATTTTTCATGTAAATTAAAGAATCTGGTCCTACAGGAAAGCAAAGAAATGTATACGTTCTTCCTTCCACATGACTTGGCTTGTCCAGGATGTGCATGAGCTTTTAACAGTCAGGGGCCTTGATCATATTGACTCAGCACTGCTGTCATCCTGCAAATACTGAAGTTCCTCCTGCAATAAACTGTTATTTAACTGAAATAGGGCACAAAGCATGGTGGTCTGAAAAGCATCCAGAACTCAGGGTAATAACTCACCCATAGCTGTACATTCACAGTACGATATGATATGATACGGACAGAGGAATTGAGTGCACCCTCAGCAAGTTTGCAGGTGACACCAAACTGTGTGGCACAGTCGACTTGCTAGAGGGCAGGGATGCCATCCAGAGGAACCTGGACAGGCTGTAGAGGTGGGCCCAGGCCAACTTCATGAAATTCAACAAGGCCAAGTGTAAGGTCCTGCACCTGGGAAAGCACAATCCCAAGCACAAATCCAGGCTGGGTGGCAAATGGCTGGAGAGCAGCCCTGAGGAAAAGCACCTGGGGGTCTGGGTTGATGAAAAGCTCAACATGAGACTGCAGTGTGCTCATGCAGCCCAGACAGCAACCGAGTCCTGGGCTGCATCAAGAGCAGTGTGGCCAGCAGGGCAAGGGAGGGGATTCTGCCCCTCGTCAGACCCCATCTGGAGTCCTGTGTGCAGTTCTGGAGCCCCCAGNGCCCTAATACAGCATTCACAAGTCAGCATTTTTCATACAACTTTGGTTGGAATATGGAACAAAGCATATCTGAGATAATACAGTCCCAAAATAATCCCAAACAAACAATACAGTCCTAAACAGAGAATACTATTTAATGGAAAATCACTGTCTGTCTGCTTCTCGTGTCAGGTGGCCTCGGCTGCTGACATTCCCACCAACAGATATCTGAGTTTATTCTTTCGTGAACCCCAGAATGGTTTGCCCAGGTTTTTATGAGGCCCCATGATGTTGTTCACTCTTTCAATGTGAAGTCACCTTGATACTCTTCGTGTCCATACAGAAGGCATCTCACAGCAAATCCTAGTCTTCTTGTAAATCCAGGTGTAAAATTACTCTGGCAGACAGTTGCTCTCTTGGATTGACTTTGTTCTTCTATAAGTCAATGACAGTTTTGTTGCTGACTGCAACACAAATGATCAGAATATTTAAAGTCCAGGAATTCTGGAGAGGAAAGCTGCTCTGGAAAAAAATAATTAAAAAATTACCCATTCTGAACAATTTTTTCATACCGTATTCACTACAATAAGATAAGCACACACTCTGAAAATGTGTTAAGCTCTGTCACACCAGGTGCACTCTTTTGTTACGTGTGTGTGAGAAAATCAGCACTTCCATAGTAGAACAAAACAAAGTAGCACTTGCTGTGAAAACTAAGGGACGTAATAAGCCATGAGCAGAGGAGAGTACTTTCCTTATGGTACAGCAGGCACTGAACTCTGTAAGAAGGTTTAAGAAGAAAAAAATAAAATCTACAACAGTCTAGCAGGCAGAGGTTTTTTCCCAGTCAGTCCAGCTGAGTGTGTGCATCTCAGCCCCACGTGTGACTGCCCCACACCACTGTATTACTAGTATCCCTCTAAACTCTGTGGTAGCGAAGCATACTGATATTGCACTGACAAACACGCCATAAACCTTTTTAAGAAGACAGGACCACAGTAGGAGTCTACGGAAAAGTCTTCCATTGTTCATTCAGTGTCAGCCTCTGATTTTGTAAATGACAGACCAAACTCGGTTAGGTCTGGACCACCAGCTGGGCTTGACAGTGATCTAAACATAACTGGGCAGCTGATATCAAGCCCAGCTTTTGTTTGAATGAGGCCTTATTTCTTCCACACTATAGAAAACCAGCCTGAAGTGGAAAACTACTGCCATGGACCATTCCAGACCCAGAGGATTCACCTGTAAATAAACTGGAGCAGCAGCCGAAGCCCCACCAAATACTAATGCACAATGTTTGCCCCTTGCAGCACTATCAAGGTTAGGTTGCCTTAAGGGTCCTTTCTCCCTTCATACTTGGCTCTGAAGATTGTCTTTACACTTGAAAGCCCTAATGATAATTTCTCATGTTCATAGTAGACAGCATGAAGAAAATGAGTCTCCTGCTTTTCCCTTGTCTTTCTCAGGAAGCTCTTGGAACATGCGTTGTCTGCCAAGTCCCTTGTTGGAAAACTTCAACTAAATATAGAAAGTCTGGACAAGAACCTGACATTTTTTCCCTTCTTCTGATGTCTGGTTTTAGGTCTGCCTGTAGCTGCTAGAGTTACACAGAGTCTTGAAAGAGTGACCGCTTTTATTTTTTGACTAGTTTGCAAGGCAGCCTTACCACAAAGCCAGTGTTTATGATTTTACAAAGAGCATATGGCAAACCTTCGAAAAGCTACTCAGTCGTTCTGTTAGCAGCCACTATCTTCTGGAGTTTTTTCCTCTTCTCTCTTCATTATTATTCATAAAGATTTTTATTCCTGTTCCCAAAGTCGAAGCACATTCTTATCATTTACTCGACATGTTTAACAAATCTACCCTTGCTGTTTCTAGAGTATTTATTTTCACAGAGCTATGTCTCCCAGAGGTAAGATTTAAAGTATACTTTACGGGAAAATTGCAGGTTAACACCAAAAGCAACTGAGAGCTGATAAAGCTATTCCTAGAAACAACTACTTTCATATATGGCAACAAAAGAAATAGACAAATAATTAGGGTGTGCTGGTTTGAGGCTAAATGGAATATTTTAATGGGAGAAATTAGACCATTGGTTGTGAAAAGAAAATAATGGCGAAGTCTCTATCATTCATTGGTTTGCTAAAAGGGATAAAAAGCCAAAATGTAAACCATTTGCCCCACTCTGTTCTGGGATGCATCTTCCTTTTGCTTATCTTTCATTCTGCTCTGATATCTCTCCACTAACCTCAGCTGACAGATAACAATGTAAGCTTTGCTGGTTGTTTCGTTTGTCTGTCTGGGAAGGAAGAAGGAGAAAGAGAGGGTAGCTTTGAACCCCTTCTGGACAGTTTCTTTGTCCAGGAATTAGTTTGGATTTCTGTATTATTTCTAATTTGCATATAATTGTAAATACTTGTAAATATATTGTATATATATGCTTGTACATTTTGCTTTGCTGTAAATATAGCTTCATCTTTCTTCCAAGATGTCTGAGTTGGTCTGGTAAATTTCAGTAGTGGGGAGGGGGAAGTTCCTAACCCACCCCATAGGGAAAAGAGTAATAAGAAGAATAGATTTCATAGACAATCAAAATGTTCAGTGTATATTCCTTGATGCCACTCCATCTTATCATAGAATCATAGAACTGTTTTGGCTGGAAAAGACCTGAAGTCAAGTATACCTGTTGGCCCAACACCACCACATCCATTAACCATGTCTTGCAGTGCCATGTCTACATATTTTCTGAACAGCTCCAGGGACTGTGACTGCGTTACTTCCCTGGGCAACCTATTCCAATCTGTGGTCACCTTTTCAATAAAGAACCATACAGACCAGATCTGGTCCTTCTGTAGAGCTGTCATACCTTCAAGTGGATCAACACTCCTACCCAGTTTAGTGTCTCCTGCAAATTTGCTGACTCAAGCCCCTGATACTAAATCTAATCTACTCATGTTAAACTGAACTACCCCTAATACTGAGCCCAGGGCAACATCATTAGTGACTGGTCATTTTCCACCACTTCTTGGGCCCAGCCATCCAGCCATTTTTAACCCAGCAAAGCATCCACCTCTCCAAGCCATATGCAGCCAGTTTCTCCAGGAGGATGTTGTAGGAAACAGAGTCAAAGGCTTTAAAGAAGTCCAGGTAAACAACATCCACAGTCTTTCTCTCATCCATTAAGTGGGTTACCTTGTCAAAGCTAAGCCAATTCCAAGCCCCTGCCATAGGCACAGGGACACCTCCCACTAGAACAGGAGATAGTTAATGACCTGTTCTACCACTTCTGCATGAATCTATGGGGTCAGATAGCTTACACCTGAGGGTACTGAGAGAACTGGTGGAAATGCTCACCAAACCACCTTCCATCATTTTCCAGCAGTCCTGGCTAATTGAGGAGGTCCCAGCTTAGTAGAGACTGGCAAACATGATGCTCCTCTACAAGAAGACCCAGAAAGAGGACCCAGGGGACTAGAGGCTTGCCAGTCTGACATTGGT